>RDSH01000302.1:0-21196 GCA_009428295.1 Tilletia walkeri
CGCGCACGAGGGGATGCAGAAAGGATTTGGAAGAAGGTCAGCTGGAAGGGGTGTGAGTAAGTGTATGCCAGCATCAAGCATCAAAGGACGAGACAACGAGGTACGGTCTGTAAACGCTGGAAGGCTGACGTCCAGCAAACTCGCCTCCAAACGCCAGCTACACTCTCTTAGTATCTTGTATCGCTGGAACTCCCAGCACTCGCTTTCCACTAACCTAACGCTCGCGCCCAGCATGCCAGACGTTCGCCATGGGCACGTCGTTGTCGTGAACTGGGAAGAACGCGAAGCGGAAGCCTTCCCCGCTCTGACACGACACACCTCGTTCTCACGCAACACCTCAGCACGCACCACTACAATGGAAACCACAAGTCGTACAATTTCGCGCCGAAGAGAAGAAACGATTCTGGAAGAATGCAAGCATATGCCAGTGGAGGTGGGTGCCAGGAACGTGTGCCGTGCGTGAAGCAGAGAGATACGTCCGACTCTGCCACCTTCACGTTTTTCATCTTTACAAACGCGCACATTTCACCCGTACGCGCGGATCGCCTCAGCCAGCTCCGCTCCCGCCTTCGCCCAGTCCATCGTAGCAGCCTTCGTAACCGTGTATCTCACCCGCGTTTGGTCCTAAGCATTTGAGGCAAAATAAATGTTCAGCCCAAGAATAAAATCGATCAGTAGCGCTCCGCCGCCAACGTCACTCACGTTGAAAGTATCTTGCTTCGCTCGACAGTTGAACATGTACATCTTGTTCGCAGCGCGTTGCAATATGGCAGCAAACTCGCTCTCGTTCTCGTCCTTGAGTCGCTGCAGCTCGCTCGCAGTAACCCCGATGAGCTGTTCTCCTATGTCGTTAAAGCCACTCAGCCAGAATTGGCCAGTGTAGTCGGCAACGTTCGCCGAGAGGATGTAGCTGCATACCGATCCAAGACTGGGGTTCAGAAGGGCTTCAAGAGGATAGCGGAAGCCACGACACGAAATGACTTACCGGTATTGGGGCTCTGGGAAAGTCCGGTCACACTTCTCGCACCGCCACGTCCCATCCGGTTCCATCGTAACCTTCTTGTTGCAAGCGTCGCTCCCGCACGCCGGGTAGTAAAGATTCTCCTGTCGAATGTAAACAACCGTAGCGCGCGTGTTGAAGTAGTCAGGCTTTTCGCCCTTCATACCGAGTCCTTCGTCTTTAGCCTGGGCAATCGTGCGACGCTCGGCAAGGTTGGCACCAGCTCCTCCCGCTCCGCCTCCCATCCCACCACCAACGGAAGCCGAAGTGTACGCGCGAAATGACTGGCCAGCTCCTTGGTTGTCATACCATCCTCGCAGACCATGAGCCTCAGGAATATCAGGGTTGATCGTCATAGAACTACTGCTCTGCAGACTGAGACTGCGTCCACCAAAGTCGCCCACTTTGACTCCCTTCGCGGCCAAGACGGGCTTGTCCTCCATATCTCCATTCTCGTTGAAGCTCTGAGCCTGCTTGCCCCAGAGAGTGAGCCGGATAGACATGCCCGATTGGTCGACGAGGGTGACCTCGCGCTTGTTGACCTCGCGCTGAGAGGCCTTGGCTATGATGTGGCCGAGCTCGCCGACTGACTCCACGATGCCGATGACATCGCAGTTTTGGTTGGGCTCGATGGTCTCGAGTTGATCCAGAGGAACGAACGCGTACTTGACCTCGGGTACGTCTTCTGTGTCCTCGCACTGCGCAGAAGTAGTATGAGCGAACGCGTCAATACTCTAATTCAGGGCACGAGATCGAGAGAACGCGTCAAGAAAAAGCTAAACTCACCTCTTGGATGTCGGTGTTGTTCTCAAACATGATCTCGTACTCATTGTTGAGATTGCTGAACTGCTTCTTGGCAATCCCCACTTTGGCACGGGAGACAAAGTAAACTTTGCCCTCTTGAAGGAGCGGGTAGAACCTGTCGACGGCATCATTGAACCCAGTCGCCTTGATCTCCCCGCTCTCGTCGAGGAAGTTGACAGAGAACAGTTTACCCTCGCCACGTTGATTCGAGTAGTGCTTGATGTCGGACTTGCTGGTGACCCGAGCCTTGATGGTCCACTTGTTCTGGTAAGGCGAGAGACCTTCGATAGGGTAGACCGGTGCGCCCGTATTAGGGCCCGCACTGGAACCCCCTCCAGCACGGCGCGCAGGAGCAGCCGAAGACGACCCGCCCCCACCACGCGCTCCCGTCGAAGCACTTCCACCACCACCACCACCTCCCGAGCCAGAGCCCACAGCCCCACTCTTGATGGCATCGTCCATACTGATGGGGTTACCAATCCTGTCCGGCACGTCAGCTTGGATGACTTCGCACTCGAGGATGATGATTATGCGGCGGTCCTGGATGGCATTGGCCGTGTACTGCGTCAGACGGATGACGCTGAAGCGGTCGATTTCTTTGCTCTCCGCAATGTCGCGAAGCTGAGAGCCAAGCATGGCTAAAGAAGGAGAACAGCACAAAGGAAAGAACGATTGTGAGCAGGAGCGGGTCACGGCTGAGCAGCACGGAGAGAGGATTAAACAAATCTCACACTGTGTGTAATGCTTGCCATCGCTTATGATGCAGCGCCAGCGATCCATCGCTCCTTCCTTCGTAGCCGGCATCTTCTTGATGCTGATCACTTGAAGTATTGGGTTGATTATGTGCTGGGTGGGATCATCGTACTTCCAGATGTCGGCCAGCGCGCCGCCGCTGAGTTCAGGGATGTCGGACATGGCGAGGGAAGGTGTGGGCGTGCGGAAGGGGAAGCTATGTAAGCGAGGTTCTCTTCTACGTGGCAATCGAGAGCTTCGACTTCTGCTGATCGCTGCTTGATGGTGGTCGTTGTCGAGGGGGAGTGTCGTGCTTTTTCCAAGTGTTGAACTCGAAACGAAACGCGTCGCGTGCGGAGAGAAGAACCGAACCGCGCGTGTCGCGTTTCCATCACATTCGATCGATCGATCGATCGATTCCGCGAACAGACCACACACGCCATCAAACAAAGGAAGAAAGAAGAGTAGAAAGTTCATCGAGAAGAAGAGCGAGGACGAAAAGTACTGTAAGTAAAAGAGTCGTACGTGTTGCGTTAAGATGGAAAGGAGAGAGAGAAAGAGGGAGAGAAACAGAGGGGAGATAGCGGGGAAGCGCGCGAGAGAGGGAAAGTGTAGTCCAAGGGATGCGAGTGGGGGGACGAGGATGAAGGTGGAAAATCGAGACACAGCGGAGACAGAGAACCGAGACTAGACAAACGGCGGAATCGAGAGTAGGGGTAAGGGGAGGTCCAGCGCACACGCAGTATGTAAGCGGAATCCATCCCAAATGACCAAGAATCACTCAACCGTAACAGACTTGGCCAAATTACGCGGGCAGTCCACATCCACACCCGCCGCACATGCCAAGTGGTAACTCAGAAGCTGAAGCGGGACAACCGTCAACAGACCCTGCAAGCAATCCACAGTCGAGGGAACCCGGATCGCCTTCGCATCTGCTGTTACGTTCTTGTCGTCGTCGTTGCAAATGATGATTGGTTGACCTTTACGTGCCGTCACTTGCATCAGCGCAGTTTGTACCTTGGGGTAGAGCGAGTCCTTGGTCATGATCACTGCGAGGAAGAACAGTAAAGATCAGCACCGGACAAGACGCGTTAAATCTGAGGGAGGAGAAATCATACGCACAGATAACAGGCATGCTCTCGTCAATGAGCGCCAAGGGACCGTGCTTGAGTTCACCAGCAAGGATACCCTCCGAGTGCATGTAGCAAACCTCCTTGATCTTGAGCGCACCCTCCAAACAAGTAGCATGTTGGTATCCACGTCCCATAATCAACAAGCTACGCTCCTTTGCCAACGTAGAGTACGCAAGTTGCTGCAGCGCCTTATCCTCAGCCAAAATGGCCCGAATCTGGTCTGGCAACGCGTGCAGACCATCGATAATCTCGTTTCGTCGCTCCGTCATACTGATCCGGTCCTCCGAGAGTTGGACGGCCATCATGAGCAGGGCAATGTACTGAGACGTGTACGCCTTTGTAGAGGCGACACCAATCTCAGGACCGGCGTTGATGTGAACACCACAGTGTGTCTCGCGCGAGATGGACGATCCGACGGTGTTAGTCACACCGAGGCAGAGCGCTCCGCGTTCGAGGCAGTAGCGGAGAGCCAGGATGGTGTCGGCAGTCTCGCCGGATTGGGAGACGAACACGCAGACATCGTCACGGAAGATAGGCGTTTTGCGGTCGAGGAAGTCGGACGCGAGCTCGACGGAGACGGGAATCTCAGTCAACTCTTCGAAGATGGCGCGTGTCTGTCAACAAAAAAGTGATGTCACAAAAAGATCAGTTTCCCAGCCCTCTTCTTTGTCTCCCAACATCACTGCAGGACATAACCGCGTGTTCAGCTCCACTCACAGCAAGGCAGGAGTGGTAACTCGTACCACATGCGCAGAAAACAATGCGCCGACACCTCCGGATGGTGTTCAAAAACACGGAAAGACCACCAAGCTTGACCTGGCGCGAGTCAAAGTTGACACGTCCTCGCATCGTGTTCACAACCGACTCGGGTTGCTCGTAGATCTCCTTTTGCATGAAGTGGTCGAACTGACCCTTCATGATCTCTGCGAGCTCTATTTCGAGCGTCTCGATGGAGCGCATGCTCGAGAGCGCGTCATTTCGGCGCAGACGGTGAATGTGAAGTTCTGTCAAGCGATTTGATTTGTCAGAAAGAGTGTGTCAGTAACGGGCGCGATGATGTCTTTCCATCAGACGTATGCTAGGTGAAGAGACGAGACTCACCACCCTCAGCAATGTGAGCAATGTCATCGTCCTCAAGGTAAAGAACGCGCTTGGTGTGCTCAATGATCGCACTTGCATCGGAAGCGATGAAGTACTCGATAGGCTGGGGCAAGCCGTCCTCGGAGAGGAAGGCACGCGACTGGGAGCGAAGGAGATTCTGGTTGTTTGCGTTGGGCACGGCGAGTGCGCCGGGACCAGGGGCGGCAAGGCTGCCAGGGGGAGGAAGAAGGCCACCCTCGGTCACTGTTTTTTCAAGGAGTACCGTGCAAGGAGGAAGGAAAATGAGAGATGGGGAATGATCGGAAAGATGAGTGACATGAAATAATATATGCGAGCGCATCAATAAAGCAAGAACTCACAGTGAGAGTCGTTGACCTCAGAAACAACGGGGCCAATCTCAACATCGACGAAGTCGACCTTGAGCTTCTTCTCGGTCTTGACACCGATGAGAAGAGGAGATCCGCGACGAGTGATGACAACCTCGCCGGGGTAGTGGCACGACTTGAAGACGAAAGAGAAGGCGCCCTCCTGAAAAAAAGATGAGAAAGAACAAGGGATCGGGAATAAGATGATGGCCGGGGGGTCAGCAAATGCCGTATGAATCGCATAAATTGAGGAAAGAGAGTGGATCATTCGGAATGTGGGGGAGAGGAGGCCTGTGCGGGGTGCGCCCGAAGGCAAGCCTTTTGGAAGGAGAGAGAGAGCGAGAGGAGAGAGGAGACACGTACAAGTTCTTTGACAACAGACTTGATGAGCGTAGTGAAGTCAGGCTTGCGGCCCTGAGCAGAGTCATACAGGTACTTGCAGAGAACAGCGACAGACTCCGTGTCAGTCTCTGTCTCGAACTTGTATCCGCGCTTGGAGAGGACGAGCTTGAGTTCGCGGTAGTTTGTGATGATACCGTTGTGGACGACGGTGAACTCTGCTGTGGGGTCTGAGCGGTGAGGGTGTGAGTTCAGGGGGGAGGGTTGACCGTGGGTGGCCCAGCGGGTGTGTGCCATGGAGCATTGGTTGATGAAGGTCTTGGAGAAGTCGACGGGGGATTCTGCGATGTGCTTGCGGAGAGCTTCGACCTTGCCGACCTGCTTGAAGATGAGAGTGTCCTTTTCCGAGTCACCATCAACGGCGATACCTGTAGTAGAATGAGTGTTGGAGAAAATTCAGGGATGAGTGAGCCTTGACACACGTGCAAGAGAGGCGCGTCAGGGTAAGAGAAGACACGCACCTGCGGAGTCGTAACCGCGGTATTCTAGTCGCTGGAGACCATTGACAAGGATGTCGATGACTTGGCGACGGTCCTGTGGGCGAGAAGAGGAGGTCAGGAGTGGCTCAATTTCTGAGTACATGCGCATGTATGCTGCATGTATGCGGTTGTGTGAACTCACCTTTTCGACGAGGTGGTTGACGTATCCGAAAATGCCACTGTGCGGAGATGGAGAAGTGTGAGTTGATGCAGTTCTGCGTACAGCCAGAGGGAAGAGAGAAGAAGACTTACCACATTACTTCTACTTCTTTGGCTATTGAGATGGGAGGGGACTAGACGCGCGAGTGTGTTTGATGTGTGTATGTGGGTGGGGGTGTATGCGTGATGTTTCCTCCTTGGAAGAAGCGCGAGGACGGCTGTCGAGAGGGAGAAGGGCGAGAGGGTGAAGAGAGAGTGAGGGTCTGGCTTTTTCTCTGTTTGAGGGAGTGGTTGTGGTGGTGGGGAGTGTGTATGTATGCTGTCTGTGGTGAGTGCGGGACGAAGTCAGGAGTTGGTTTTTGGTGTGCTTGTTGAGGGTGGGCTGTGCGCAAGCGCCACTTCTCTGGAATGTATTACAAAGTGTTGCTCTTCCTCCTGATTACAATCGAAAAGCACTTTTGTTACAACTTCAAGCACTCTACCGTCGTTGGAGCTGGCATTTCGAGGCCCTCAAAGTCAGCTCGAACGAAGACCATCAAAGGAGGTTGTTATCAGCGGAGAGTAGTAGTCGAGTGGGTTGAAGCGGGAGAAGCAAACATGGAACGAAGGCGGGGGGTTGTTGGCTGATAAGGAAGGCGGTCGTGGTCGTGTGCCGCGGCTTTGTCTTCTGCTGTCAGTGCGTGCGGACAGTGACTGGGCCCCACCCCCCTCTTCCCTCAAAACCCTCCTCACTCAGCTGTGTGTGCGGCGCCGCTTCAACTGCGGGAGCTTGCGACTGAGCTTCCTCAAAGCCATCCATCCACCAACTACCTGGGACTGAGCTTCGTCGATGGCAAGGTGCTGGCTGGGACCATGGTGCTGGAAGGCAAGGTTGTGGTACATCGGCGAGGATACATAGCATCTTTTCGGCGTTTGGTCTGTGGCCGATATTTATCCGCTCGGTTCGGAGATACAGTAAAACAACACCGACGGCTCATCACGTGACCTCACTTCCATTTTGACCTCGACACTCGAGCCAGCCAACTGCACGGCTTCCAGCTTCAGCACATCGATAACAGCACAAGAGAAGAGTAATGATGGCAGACAGCAGCAATCCATGGGCGGCTCCCTCGCCTTCACCCTCCCCTCTTGCGACAGAGGAACCCACCTGGAACACAAGCGAACCAGTCGCAACGCAGGTCGAGGAAGCGCAGGAAGCAGCCCCCACTTCTCCATCCCAGCACGAGCAGGAACAGGAGCAGGAAGGACACCCAGAAGAAGAAGAGCAGGAGCAGGTGGAGGAACAGGAACAGGAACAACACCCAGAAGAAGAACCGGAGGAGCAGGTGGAGGAGACACTACCAGAGGACAAGGTGGACACGCCTGCACACCTTCCCACTGAAGAGCCAACAGCACCCCTTTCCCTTGAAGAGCCAGCAACAGCCCAAGAAGATGACGCCGAAGACGACAGCGAAAACGACGACTTTGACTTCCAAGACGCTGCCGATCCCAGCGCCGACTTTGACGACTTCGGGGACTTCGACGACGTAGCAGCCATCGAGCCTGATGCGGCTCAACCAGAAGCCCCAGCAGAGCCAGTAGAGCCAGACCCACCACAATCTCCGGCACAGCAGACATGGGTCAGTCCTTCTCTACCTCCACTCTCCCTTTCTTTTCTAACGCATCACTGACATTTCTCTCTGTCAATTTCCACAGGCGGCCCTCTCAGATCCCCGCAGCCTCACTCAAGAAGATCTGGTCGCTTCCATCCGATCCATCCTTCAGCCCACCTTCCCTGCGCAGCCAAGCAGTCCCTATCCATACCATCTCGACGCCCTAACATCAGCAGGAGCCATCCAACCCGCCTCACAAGCACCCATCAAACCCAAGTCTTCCCCACATGCGCGCACAGGTGTCCTCGCAGCTGCCAACCCAGCAACACAGGCGGTATGGGACGACCTCGTCTCTCGTCCTCCTAAAGGTTATAAGCCAGTCTCGTGGGCTCGATCAGGTGCTCGTAGGAGGCTCTACACCGCCCTGGGTATTCCCATCAACCTAGATGAAGAACTACCACCTTCCATCTCAGGATCTTTACCACCCCTCAAGATCAGTCTCGGTTCGGAATCAAGTGGGGAGGCCCGTCCGGCCAAGACGCGCGGACCTAGCACCTCGTCGAAACCAAGTAGCGGACGCAGTACACCCCAACCAGGGGCAAGTAGTGGAGGAGGAAGCGGAGCTGGACCTAAAACATGGCGTGGGACACCCCAAACGGCCACCGCGCCCACCCTCGATCTCCCACGAATCGAAGCCATCCTGAACCTAAGTCCCTCCCAACTCTCATTCCTCCCCGTCTCTGCCCTCCGCACCCTCGCCGCCGAACTCCGAACACACACCGTCTCCACCTCCGCCTCGCTCGCCTTCTTCCTCCAGAAGAAAGATACACTTGCCAATGACGCGGATACGTATAATGCTATGATTCGGGATCTGGTCGCTGGCGCGGCGTCCAGGTTGGCTTCGGGCGGGAGTGGGTCTAGGAATAGTAATGGGGCGAGGATTGCGAGTGGGGTTGGGGTCGGGGCTGGGTCGCCTTCGCCTAGTCCTACCACAGCGAATGCGCCTAGTAGTGGGTGGGGGAATCGGACGCCGAGGAGCTCGACACCTCTGGCGCGATGAACTGCCTTTTTATATTTGTATATCACACACTGCCCTCAATCTTGAACTTGTTGTTCTCAGTCAGCCTTCCGCTCAGCATGTAGCCTATCGATCGCGTGGCCACCACTTGCGAACGAGAACTTCTGAGTGAGAGCGCCATGTGTTTTGCCATCCCGAATGGCGAAGCATGACGCATGACGACCCTGAGCAACAGCGCTTGGGGATCGACCCCGCTGACCACCATGAACACAGCATGAGATGGCCATGGCGAGGGAGAACGGGCGGCGAATGACAGCCTTCGACTTCAGACGGCTTAGCACGCTACTCCTCTGCTGCTGCCTTCTCCTCCTCCTCCAACTTACACCCAGAACCCATGCCCGTGCGGTGGAGGACCTCAGCAACTCGCGCTCAAGCAGATCCCAGCACAGACTGGTGCGACGCGGTCATGCATTCCTACGCCGTGCGCTCAGCAGACGCGCGCCTATCGACATCGTAACCGAGGACGGCGGCTCGCTTTCGCTGGCCAAGCTGTTGGAGCTGCGCCGTGAGCAGCAGCTTGAATTGGAGCAGTGGTGGAATGGGACCTTACCAGCAAATTCAACTTGGGCCGTGGTACGTAGTTTCTCCTTTCCCTAGTCGCTCTGCTGTCTTCGCAGGCTACTTGCTCGTCCTCTTCCGCTGATACCTTTACGTTGCATTGCTGCAGAAATTAGATGATACGCGCCTACAATCGGTGTTGCCAGAGCAGCTTCGATCCTCGTCCTTCGCTGAACTCAACAGTTCGGACGGGTCTGCCTTCTACTGGAACATCTCTGGCTATTACAAGGGCCAGTACAGCGCCTTCGACCTCGTTCCTCTACCTGGTAACGAAACCCTGCTCCCAAATCAACCTCTCAAAACGCCCGACTCCAATGCGTCCGAACCGAACATCGAGCGTGTCCGAGGCAACTTCCCCTGGCTCGATCCCGCGGGTGGGACCATCGACCTCGAGATCAGCGAAGATCATAAGATATCGCGGAATCTCACTATGATCCAGGGCAACGTCTACCTGAAGAGTAAAGCTCAGAGTCGATCGTTGTGGTCTTCTGATGTCCTTACGGGCGCCTCGGTCCGGTTCGACTTGACGGGCGTACATTACCTCCAGAACGGCGGCTTACTCCTCAGTGCACTCCCTGCCGAATCGACCGAAGTCCCAGATTCTCGAATGGTCCTGAACATGCTACCGCCTAGCATATTGCCCTCCACCCCTCAACAAGCCCCATCAGACAACCCACAACCCGTGCTCAATGAGACCTTCCACTCCATCAACGAGACGCTACACCAAGATATCGTACGACTGACCGACCTCGTAGGCGATAAAGATCCAACCGAGCCTCTCTCCCCAGCCGCAGACGAGCGGATCACCCACAATTGCACAGACATGCATCTCTACCTCCGTCTGGCGCCAGCTACGCCTCCACATGCTACCCCCGCTCAGATCGACCAATTGAGGGAGTACGAGCATGAGATCTTCTTCTCAACGGGCGCTTCGCCTATGGGTCTCTTCTCCCAACGTGCGCGTCCGCTCCAACTCTCTCACGCACTTTTCTACTCGGAGAAGTGCAATCTTGTCATCCATGCGGGAGGGAAGAGGAATATGGCGGGTGGAGTGGAAGGTGGGCTGGGAGGGTTGAGATATGTAGCGCATCGGGGAAAAATCATGCGAGCGGCGCTTTGTTTGGCGTTGATCACGCTGCTTCAGTTGAAGTTGACGATGAATATGATGCGGAGGGCTAGGACGGCGAGTGCAAGGGTCAAGGTGAGTTTCGTTGTCCCGATCGTTGAAGTTGCAGAATCTGTGAGCTCAACCCGTTTTCGCAATCTATAGATCGACTGGCGTACTTTGCTGCTGCAGACGGTAGCGGACATGTACACCAGCATTTTGTGTGCCATTCCAGCGGTAGTCTGGAGAAACGAGACAGATTTGCTCCTGGTAAGTGGAATTCTGGCGCTGTATGCGTGCATTTTTGGTTTCATCTAGGAAGTTGCCGCGGCTAACGAAACATTCTTTTCATGCTCTGTGTTCAACAGGCGGCCGTGTCCTATGTCGTAGGGTGTCATTTCGTCGGAGGAGAGTACCAATTCCTCATCTTCGTGGTGCACGATTCGCAGAATGATCCGTTGAACAATCGACCGCCGCCCCAACCGACTGCTGCTCCCGTTGCAGCTGCAGCTGCGACTCCTGCCCCAGCTCCCGCGGCAGCGGCACCTGCGGGCGCTGCAGCGACGACGGAGACGCCGACGCCAACTACT
The DNA here is from genome assembly GCA_009428295.1 of Tilletia walkeri. Classification (NCBI taxonomy): domain Eukaryota; kingdom Fungi; phylum Basidiomycota; class Exobasidiomycetes; order Tilletiales; family Tilletiaceae; genus Tilletia; species Tilletia walkeri. Next base: position 11,096 of record RDSH01000302.1, read on the forward strand.
CCTGCTGGTGCAGACGCGGCGACTGCGCCCGAAGCTGCAGTCGAACCTGAAGATCCGGTTGCAGCAGCAAGGCGACAAAGGTCATGTATGTCCCCCACTTGTTCTCCTTCTCTACCCATTTTGCCTTCTCACTGACAGCATGGCACATCTTCGGCTCTCCCAACAACACCAGATCGATACATCGGCGTCCTGGTCTTCTTCTTCCTGCTCAACTTCCAGCCTTTGGTGTTCTTTAGTCTACTTGGGCCGGTGCTGTATAGCTTCTGGATTCCGCAGATTATGCGGAATGTGAGGCGGGGATCTCGACGGCCTTTCCCGAGGAAGTATATCATCGGGATGACGGCCTGTCGATGTTTGATGCCGTTGTGTGAGTTTTCTCGGAAAAGATCTTTGGGCTTTTTTCGACTCGGTCAACGCTGAGTCGTGTGGTGACTGACCCATATCAATTCGTTTGCTTTCAGACTTCTGGCAATGTCCCAACAACATCTTCTTCTGGGAGCCAACACCTCTCGTATGGATCTTGATTGGATACCTGTGGGCCCAAGCGATCATTCTACTCCTCCAAGATGAACTCGGTCCAGCCTTCTTCCTGCCAGCGAGGTTCCAGCCCGAGGGTCTTCCCTCGTGGGACTGGCACCCTCCTTTGTCTGTTCTCCGAAAACACATCCGTCAAGGAGGCGGCGGCGGCAAAGGTGATTCACCTCCCTCAAACAACCCCGCCGCAGAACTGGAGAGGGGCGCCCGTCTGGACGCTGCTGCAGCCGCAGGTGACACCAGTGGAGCTCACAAGCATGGAGCACAGTACGAGATCGAGATTGGCGATTGTGCGATCTGTTTGAGTGAAATTGAATCGCTTCGGTGGGATTGGCGGGATGAGGAGGCGGACGCCAAGGGTCCCGAAGGGGAGAGTGAGGAGGATGAGGAAGAAGGAGGAGCGGATGGGGATCGGGATGGATATGCGTACGTTTCGGTTGACGGGGCTGATGGTGATCCTGGTGTTGACTCGGCTTCATCGCGGGCTAGAGGCGGATCGAGCGCAGGTGCAGGCGGAGCAGCATCGAACTTGGAGAGGGGTTCATCGTCAAATACAAGTGGCGGCAGCGGTAACAGTAGACGACGAAGACATCTCCGAACGGGCAGTTTGATCACTTCGTGGGCTTCCTCTGCTGTACGTGTTGGTCGTCGAGTGGGGAGAGCGATCAGTGCGGCTCGTGAGCATGGTGGACGTGGGAGAAGTAGTGCGGCGGCTGCTAGTGCTGCTTTGGGCGGTGGGCGGACGGATATCATGGTGGCGCCGTGTCACCACATCTTCCATACAGAGTGAGTTCCGTTTTCCCATGCTTTGGCCTACTAGATTCTCCTGACGTCCGTGTTCATTTCCTGCCATCTCGACCTTTCCTGCCATCTCGACCATTTGCAGGTGCTTGGAGAGGGTCAGTATTCTCGATTTCTGCGTTGTTTGCCCAGATCTTGTCGCCTGACTGTGACTTTCTCTTCTATTCCACAGTGGCTCCAATACAAGAGCGAATGTCCAAGCTGTCGAATGCCTTTACCGCCCGCGTAAATGTGCAATGCAATCACCCCTTAATGGTCCTCACGAGTGCGCGTCTCCCAGGCTCTGCTCCCGAAAATTGAAAAGCGGCAAGTTTGTCGGAGTGTTGCACTCGGGCTGGATGACTTTTGAAATTGCTGATGGACACTGTGCTGTGGTTGTTGATATTCTTGACCCCCCTTCCTCACAGGACCGCGCAACATCCACCCAGCTTATTACATCCGCCGCAGCAGGTGGCGCCGTTCCTGTCAACGGAGTGGTCCAGGTATCGAAATCGAAAGGCAGAAGCAGAAGGACTTGCGTTCAGCATTCCTCGGACCATCCAACACAGACCGCAATCCCGAACCACAAAGAGAACTCACGGGCACGTTCGGCAGACATGGCAGTCGATGCCACGAGCAACAAATCCTTTGAAATCTTCGTCGAAGGCTGAGAGTGAGTCGGCGGGGACGGGCGCAGGAATAGCCAGGACGACAGCGGTCGAGCCGAGAAGGAGCATTGCCAGGAGGCTGGGGGCAGCGAAGGTGAGTTTGATGAGCTGCATGCTTGTGAATGTAGACTTTATGGGTTGAGCGAAGAAGTTCGTGTTGGAGGACAGGTCTTACAAGGGAGGAGGAAGAGGAAGAGGATGAAGAGCGATACTCCCATTTTGGAGTTGGACAAGACCGATTGGCTCCCTTATACGCGCTTCCAAAGGTGAAGGGCATGGAGATGAGATGAGGGGACCAGATCGATGTAGATCTCATCTGCTCCGAAATGAAGACCACTGAACACATTCCCCGACGTGCGACCACTTTCTAGGTTCCAGAAGTAACATCCCTTCCTTCAGCTCACGGATATGGAGCACATCAAAGCATAAAGCGATGAGGGCAAGACCACGCAGCATCCGAACCAGGGAGGAATTGCGATCAACTTTCCTCATCTCGTCACTTCGCAGGATTACAGCACCGCTATAAAGCACGGTGGACAGGGCTAGACGACATCGTGGAAATCGCCTCGATGGCGTGAATGCCATGGAGTACAGTCGGCGTCGGAGAAAGGCACGGGCCTACTTCAAGCAGTACCGCAGCATCCACCAGGGCGACCGCAACCGCCACAGCAAGATGAGCCGTTCCTGCCAGGAGAGGGAAAGGAGGAAAAGGGAAGGGTCAGCACCTAGCACGAGGCCAAAGCCAAATCGCGGACGAGGATTTGGAGATACATACGGGCAGTCTCGGCAAACGGTGCAGTCTCGAGCCGCATTTCCGGCTGCAAAGGACTCGTCGAAGGAAGTCAGGGATCCCGCGGGGGCAGGTGAAGGAGTGGCCATGACGGCGGTGGCGGAGACGAGAGCGATGAAGATGGCGACGAGCTTGAACTGCATGGTTGCAAGATTATGTTGAGAGCTGGTATGAGGAGGACGAGGAGAAAAGAAGGATAGGTGGGCTGGATCGTGTAAAGAAGGAGTAGTGAGTAAAGGAGAGGAATGTCAGAGGCTGAGATGTACGGTATATATGTCTTTCTTGCCAGATCGATGACTGTTGAAGGGAAGGGACTGCGCCGTCCTCTGCTGCGAGGTCATCAGACCACGTCCACTTCAGCCGCCCTGTTCTCGAGATAGAGGTACCAGGAACAGCCCCGTGATGCGAATCGTAAAGAAGTATCCCTGCTTCCGCCCTGATATCTGATAGAACGAGTTTATCCTCATGCTTTCCTTGAAGTAAAGTATGCTGAGCCGCCGTTCTGGATGCTCGATGATTACCGCGGCACGCTGCTAGCCGACTGGAGACGGGCTGAGCGCTGAGACGAAGCAGACGAGCCTACATATGTGCGTTGCGACTTGCTGGTGGACGGTGCCGATGATTCGGTCTCCCGCTGACGCTGCTGTTGGCGCCGCCAGACTCGGTTGCGTCCACCGGAGAACTCGTAGAGCAGTATGTAGCTGGAAGGGTCCGCGGTCCGCCCTCATCCAATTCACCCGGTCGAGGCGTTTATATAGTTCTTGCGCCGCTGTTCCATCTCGATGCCCTCTCGTCAGGCGTCCGCCAATGAAAATGTAAAACTTGCCTCTTCCTCTCGCTCGTTGAAAGGTTTCTCGCTGCTCCAAGACTTCCAGATCTTCAAAGCGACTCAGCTAGCCACCGTCTGCTGACAACACCCACCAAACCCCTCTTCACGCTTCACGCCGCTTCGGACTTCGCGAATTGTATGGTAACGATAAAGTTCACGGGGGAAAGAAGTGTGAGTGGGAATCCGAGAACTGGGGAGGTTACTCCTTTCCGCTTCCATCTTCTAACTTTCCAAGCCAGCCGTCCGTGCCGTGGTAGCCTTCGGCGAGTTTGCGCTGCAGATCCTGTTTAAGTAATGAGGCCCTTGCTCTGGAAAAGCATCAAGCTTCAGCGCCAGACTCCAACCTTGTCAGCCCATTCGTGAAGGACCTCGACGTCCGTCTTGTTCGCGCGCAGTATAGTACCATCGATACAGGTGAGCTTCGCCTGTGCATCATCCGTAGCCTGAATGGCAAGAGAAAGTTGAGATAGAGTTGAGCATGAGTCATCAGATAAGCAAATACGAAGCTGGGGCTCAGGATGACTCACTGGCTCCCACTTGTATCCGCCACACCGGAAGTACTCGACGACCGCTGGACCCGACCCTCGCTCCTCTAGAGCTTCGTCCTGGACGGCCGTCTTGATATCTGCTTCCGATGAAGCGCCTGTTGACGAGGATGAAGGATAGGTCAAGTACACATGCTTGCCGCTGTCGTAGATGAGCTGTGTGAGCTTGGTCAGGGCACCCATCGCGAATTGCAGTCGGACATTCTGGGCTTCATCGCTCGTCGCCCATGATGAGGGTGATGTATTGGACGAAGCGACAGATGCCGAGACCGCAGGGCTGCGTAAAGGTCGGATTGCAACGACGTCGAGGGATGATGGCGGCCGTGGGTGAGGGTTGCTTGTTTCGCCTGAGGGTATTCCGTGCGATAGGGCAGCCGTGGTAGAGAAAGGTCCAGGAACGAATGTTGGCTCGAGCCGGTCGGTTGTCAGAGTAGCAAGGTACATGAATGGTCCTTCTAGCGTGGCCTTGCTCTCCGGCAATGTCACGAATCTGTCTGAGTTCGGGTCGTAGACACTGATGTTATCATCAACTGAAGGCTTCAGGACGAGCTTTCCAGAAACCCAGACCGTCGAATTCTTCTGCGCCGCCATCTTGAAACGTTCGATGCCCGGGTACTCCGCTCGGAGAGCTTCCGAATCGTGCAAGATGGCAGCATGGAGTGCGTGCGAGGTGATGATATGTGCCAGCATCGTTTTATGACTTGATCCCGAACCTTCGCGATTTGGGACTAACGCAGCCGATACCCGTGTCAGGGTGAGCGGGACGAGCGTGGATGGTGGCGTGGTCGCCGCATGGACATCAAAGGCCTTGAGAGTTCCGAGCAGAGCATGGACTGAGCGAAGTCGCCACTCGTGCTCGCCTTGCCCGTCCTTAGACTGATTGCCCTCCGAACCAGGTGGGTACAGACCTGCGTAGAGCGCATTAGCCGTCCCGGTCGGTACCACAGCGAGTTGCACATCGGCAAGCGATGCAGTGTTCGATTCCGAATCGTCCTCCTTTAGAATGAGACCATTGAGAAACTCGTGCGTCGTCCCGTCGCCACCTAGCAAGACGGCATACACGGTCGGGAGAATGGACTGGGCGATGCTGTCCTGCACCTCCCGTCCGATGCGGACACCGTCGCCCTCGGAGCGAGTCTCATGTTTGACGACAGTGATGTGAGACTGTTGGGCGAGGAGAGGAGCGATCTCGGACTCGAAGAGCTTGCGTGAGAGCCCAGGCACCCCCGAAGCCGGGTTCAGAACGACGTGAAGTTGAATTTTGGACATGGTGGTCCTCGAGATGGATGACATGCTGGCCTGAGCGCAGCGCATGCTTTCTACCCTTGACTCCAGCCCAGCAAGGTCATGGACACATTCAACAACATCACAGCAGACATCATCAGGGCCATTACTTCTCCTCAGGTCGGACGATACTGAACAGGTAAAGTCGAGTGCATGAGCTATTTGCTTGAGCTTCGAAAAATGATAAACGCTACTGGAAATATGATGGACTCGATACCAGAAGCTAGAGCATAGGACACGAGCTCGCCAACCATCGCAACTAGGCTCACAGCTTCCAGGCCACCGACTTCACCTCCGTCCACTCATCAAGTACCTCAGTTCCCCACTCCCGCCCCAGCCCCGACTGACGCAGGCCGCCAAAGGGAAGTGTCAGGTCAAAAACGGGGGCAGACTGATTGATGCTGATCAGACCGCTGCTCAAGCCCTTGGCGCATCGAATGGCGCGACTGCCGTCCGAAGTGAACACGGAACAATACAGACCATACTCTGTGTCGTTCGCCAAAGCCAAGGCTTCAGCCTCAGTGGCGAAGGTGTTGATGTGGACAACGGGTCCAAAGCTGTAACGGAGAAGCCGGACGTGAAGATGTGTCAGTCCAGAGGGAGCAAAATCAAAGTGTCGATGAGAAGGGGGACTCACATCTCCTGTTTGACGACTTCACTGTTTTCAGACAGGCCTTGAATGATGGTTGCTGGGACGTAGAATCCCTTGCCTGAGGGAATAGAGCCCTGGGAGATAACACCTCCTTCTTTCTCGGCATTCTCCAGTACTTTTGTGACGGAATCTGAACGTGCGGACAAGGTCAGCGATCTCGCACCTCGTAACGAAGAAGGGACAGATTGATGCTCACCACGCGCGCGTGGGTCCACCATGGGTCCCATGATACTGTTCTCGTCTGCCAAACGCCGAGAAAAGTGTCAGTTCTTGTATTTTGGCGATTCCAAGGCTCTTATAAACTTACCAAAACTGTCTCCCATGGGCGTGTTCAGGTACAGAGCCTTGAAAGCTTCGACAAACCTCTCAGCTACGCTCTCATGGACATAGATCCGCGATTGGCACATGCACAGCTGGCCACTCAGCCACGACATTGAGAATGCTATGGCCTCGACCGCTTCCTTCAAGTCCGCGTCGTCGAAAACGAGGGCGGCACCCTTCCCGCCCAGCTCGAGAGTGACCCGCTTGAGATTGCTCTGTGCAGCCATCTGAAGGACTTTACGACCGACTGCCGTTGATCCCGTGAAAGCGAGGCGGCGGATCCGAGGATGAGAGGCAAGCATCGCACCCACGTCCCCCTTGCCGTGCACAATTTGCACTGTTCCGGCGGGAATACCTGCGGCGAGTACAAGCTTGCCGAGCAGAATGAGAGACAAAGGCGAGCGTTCGCTCGTTTTGACGATGATTGCGTTGCCGGTCGCTAGAGCAGGACCCAACTTCGATGCGCAGAGAACGACGGGTACGTTCCATGGGCAGATAGCTTCAGAAGTAAAGATGATGGATCAATGCACTGCCATGAGAGGCTCCATGACTGGCGAGAAGGACTCATCTGCGCAAACGCCAAAAGGTTCCCGAAGCGTGAAGCTGAAGGCGTCAGACATCTGTTGAGAAGACTGTCCATGATGAGTGACGGCCGAGGAGGCACTGAGTCGGATAGTCTTGCTAGCTAGACCAATGTCGGCAGCCATAGAAAGGGGCTTATAGTGACGAATGGAGAATGGAAACGTGTTTAGTGACCAAACATATTCAAGCTTCAGTGACAATTCAGCAAGAAATACTCACTCGACCCATGCAAAGAGCATCAAGAGAAGCAAGCTCGTGCATGTTCTCGTCAATGAGATCAGCCAACTTGTGCAGCTTGCTGCTCCATTGCTCAGGACCGAGGGAGTAGTACGCCTTCTGCGCTTTGGCGGCGATCCCGACGGCCTCGTCGATATCCTCGGCTGTGGCGGCATGCATGGTCACCACTTCTTCCTCCGTGCAGGGGTCCGTCACGACGAATGTTTCGCCTCGGCCCTGGACGAAGCTGCTACCGAGTATGAGCCCAGTCTCGATGTTGACCGTGTTGGGACGGAGTTCTGGCATCGTAAGAGAAATTGCTGGAGGGGAAGGAAGTTTCGGCGGTCGGCGCGGGTCAAGGGGAGGGAGAGGTGTGGGACATCAGACAGAGAGAGGGGAAGAAGGTCAGCTGTACTTATACATATGTACATATAGACCCGAGCTCTTCTCGTATGACTGCATCCTGCCTTAAGAAAGGGGACCGGCGTAAGTACATAAGGGGAGGATAGCTTTTCCGTTTCAAGGATTCCTTTCCTCTCATTCGGTCCTTTCCCATGTCCTCATCTCTAGTCAGTACCCCGTTTCGCCTTCTTTCAAGGAAGAGGAAGGCGAACTTCGACCGACCACGCATCGCCATCCGCAGCCAGGAAGACGCCGGGCGGGACGGCCCACCACAGGGGCAGAAGGATGGCCGTGGTGCGTTCGCCCCGGGGGAGGGCAAGAAGGAACCGACTGAAGGTGGTTCCCAAAAGCTCCTCGATTTTGGCCGGAAAACGCTTTTCTGAGAATTTCCGGATAATTCTAATTTTCGACCCGGGGCGAATTGTCAAAAGCTTCGCCCCCATTACAAATTTGTATGCTGAGCAATTTATCATTACAAATTCCTTCCCAGCTCAACGAGGCAAAGAGCTCTCACGCAAACTTCTTTTTCTCAATAATGCACATAATAAATGTAGCTCATACCTTGATGGTGAACGAGAACATACCTTAGCTACCATCATGCAAAATTTGGGATCATTTTAAGTCTTTTGAAAGGTAGTCACTTGAGGGAGAACGGTGAATGGGGCGAATTTAGCTGATTTCGCCCCGGGTCGAAAATTAGAATCGCCCAGAATTTCCCATTCGAAAAGATAGCGAGCATGAGCACTCATCACCTCGACGTCGACGATCACAGCGACGGACAGCGGAAGGTCGATGTCAGAGGCCAGATGAGTTCCTCGGGTACGGCACCGGCCCTGCGGCCGCCTCCAGCGCTGTTCATCCTCGGTCTCCTGGTCCCAGCGTCGATGCTCGGGACGCTGACCAGGATCGGAATCACCAGCCTCTTCACCTTCGCTCACACTCCACTCGACCCTCCCATCATCTGGGCGCAGATCATTGGGTGCGCCGTGTTCGGAGGCGCGCTCCAGAACAAGGCTTACTTCGAGGCTATCGTTCTCCGACTGGACCATCACCCGCAAGCGGTTGGTCTTCAACTGGGAACGGCGCTGTACACAGCTCTGACCAGCGGCTATTGTGGCTCGGTTACCACGTTTTCGACATGGATCTTGGACGACTACCTGGCGTGGGCAAACTACGACGGCGTGGATAGGTCGGGAGGCAAGAGCTTCTTGGCTGGAATAGGACAGAGTTTCGTCACTCTCATTTTATCGATAGCCAGCTTGCGACTCGGCATGAAGCTTGCGGAGGAAGGCGAACCATTCTGCATGTCCTGGGTCATCAAGATTCTGCCAGCTTCATTGCGACTCGGAGCTTCCAGCACAGCAGAACGATCAGCCTCTCTCGCGACTTTCCAGGCTGAGACAGATCTTACGCCCAGCTCAGACCACCCTGATGGAACGGACATTGTCAACAAGAAGGATTCCCAAAGGCTCGCCAAGTACCAGCTTCTTTACATAGCGACTTGTGTGTTTGCGGTCGGACTCCTCGTCATGACCAGTCTTCTCGCCGCTCTCTATATACCCACAAGATCGATATCCGTCGCACTTGCCCTCTCTCCCCCCGGCGCCATGCTCAGATGGTACCTCTCACGGATCAATGGGAAGTCGTTCAAGGCACTGCCGGTCATCAGGCGACGTTCTACGCGAGCGGGCCAGAGTTCTCCAGAAGCCTGGCCATATGGAACTTTTACCGCGAATATGCTGGGCGTTACAATCGTAGGCGCCGCTTACACAGCTTTGCACGCGAGTCGAACGGACGCTGCGTCCACGGTGCCGTACAGCCGCGTCAAATGTGACGTGATCTACTCCGGTCTCGAAGTAGGGCTTGCGGGTTGCCTGTCGACTATCAGCACATTTTCTGCCGAGCTGTATACCCTTAGCGCAGGGCTCAAGACTAGACAGGCTGCGGTCCTTTACGCTTTCGCGAGTTGGGGGTGGGGCTTGGTCCTCTACGCACTCCTTGTCGCCGTTCCCCTCCAGACGTTGCATCGAGTCGATAGATGTCCCGCTGCATAGACGCCATCATATTGCTCCACCATTGTATTCTATTCTTAATCGCCTAGTCCTTGCAACAGACATTACCATGTTACCCTTCCAATCGAGCAGCAGACTCTGGTCGGTGTACGTATGGGCAGCCGCTGTCGACGCGACTTCAGATAAGTCAGAGCCAGAAGAGGCTCTCTCGACTTCCCCCAGCTCACGACATGCCCATGGCGAATATCTGGCATGCTGGGCGCCAGGGAGGTCTGGAAAGCGAGTGCTGGGAGTTCCAGCGATACAAGATACTTAAGAGAGTGCAGCTGGCGTTTGGAGGCGAGTTTGCTGGACGTCAGCCTTCCAGCGTTTACAGACCGTACCTCGTTGCCTCGTCCTTTCTCGTCCTTTGATGCTGGCATACACTTACTCACACCCCTTCGAGCTGACCTTCTTCCAGATCCGTTCTGCATCCCCTCGTGCGCG
>RDSH01000303.1:0-21057 GCA_009428295.1 Tilletia walkeri
GAGGGGGAGAGTGTGGGCGCCTTGAGTGGGTTCGAGCCGAAGATGAGTTTCCCACCTACTGAACTAACGATCGCGTCTACGGGAGCACCATCGCCTTCCTCGCGCGCCGCCTTTTGGAAGAGAGAGGTTACGTCCCCGAGAACAGTCGCGTCTCCCTTGACGATGAAGACGTTCTTCTCCAACAGGGCCGGGTTGACATTGTGCGTGTCGACCAAGGTGGACCGGAACTCGTCCGGTCGACGGGCGAGGATGAATGCTTGGTGTAGCTTTTCGCCGGTCTTCATGCTCTGGATGAGGTTGAGGAGGCCGAAGAGGCCACAGCCGGAGGTAGCGCCGAGGAAGATGACCTTCATTGTGTCTAGATGTATTTGTCTTGGGAGGTTGGGGGTTGAGGGTAAGCTGGTGCAGAGGGAAGCAAGGGAGGGTGCGAAAGACAAGGAGGTAAAGTGAGGAAGAGAAAGGTCAGCCTTGTCGAACACAGACCATCAGTCCCTTTATACCATCGAGGCCACTGGCCAGGCAGTCAAGATACATACACGCGAACCATCCGCTATCTTTCCGTCCCCAGGGTTCGAAGACAAGTAAGTTACGGAAACAACGCGGACGGAAAGCGGGAAGTTCGCCTCTAAGTCAGTCGTGTATGCTGCGCCCCCATCCGAACAAAGCCTGCCGAGTTGTTAGCGGGAAACTGTCGAAACCGTCGAACCCTTGCTCCGTGCTCGAGACAAGAAGCGGCTGTCTAGTGTCTAGCGCCTAAGGGACCGTTGTGTTGACGTGTCCCGCCGGTGGACGATGTGTTCTGTGAGAGGGAGTATGGGACTCGGGAACGAACACGCCCCTATACATACCGCCTCCATTCAGTCTCGCAGTCTCGCAGTCTCGACGTGGGCGCTCCGAAAAGCACTTGACTGGACCTTCGCCTGCCTGGCTGCCTGACTGCGGACACCGCCGCGGAAGTTGGAAGTTTGAGTAATTAGCGAAGTTCAGCTAGCTTCCTTTGTCCACAGCCTCGCCTACTCTTACCGTGCGCGCAGCCTCGAGAAACGGGAGTCCACCGTCCGCCCTTCCCACACGCACGTTCAAGCAAGGAAAGCAAAGGAACCCTTCGCGTGCGCGCGCTCTCGGGAGTAGTGAGCATGAAGTTCGTTGGCTCGAATCTCGATGTGATCCATGCTGCGGGTTAGCGAAATCGGCGGGGCGTTGGGTGTGGGTCGTTGATGTATGCTGTGTCCAAGGTCAACCACCACCCCTTCACACTGAGGCCCAGGTTAGGCACGGGGCAGGCACTCCGAAAAGCATGCTGACTGGCTGGCTGGCGGCACTGACTTATACGCATATGTTATACCCATTCACAGTTTTGAGGTAGATAGGTACATACATAGCAACGGAGCTGGAAGAGGGAACCTTTCACAGGAAGATACGGAAGGAGAAAGGGGGGCAGGAGAAAAGAGAGAGAATCGCGGACAAGACGGGGGGTACTCGCCCCAGCAAGGTGAAGGAGAAAGAAAGAAAGAGAAGAAAAGAAGAGAAAGGAGAAGGAGAAAGTGTCCCTTGGTAGTAGTGTACTGTTGAAACCTATTTCTCACGACTTGGACCCCTGCTGATGCCCAGCATACCCAGACTGGTACCCATACCCTCCTCCATCCCCAGCCGAATACCCCGGCGGTCCACTACCCTGCCCAGCCCCAGCACCCTCAGGATAACCCGTCATCCGATCCGCAAAGGATTCAAGATGAGCAACAGCCGCTGCATGCGGGGCATGATTCCCTCCGTCCTCTTGTTGTTGAGGAGGGGGAGGAGGAGAAAGCGCGTACCCGTGTTCTTGATTCTGTTGCTGGTGTTGCTGGTCATCGTAATAACCTTGTTGCCCACCACCGCCTGCATCTTGAGAAGCATAGTGAGCTGCCATTCGCTCCTTCTCGCTCATCCCTGCTCCCGCAACTTGTTGTTGAGGAACCTCAGGTAAGCCCCGGGTGGGAGGAGGCATGGGCGCAGCGGAGATGTACTGTTGTCCTGCTGATGATGACCCAGCGGCGCCAGACGGGTCGTTATAGTTATACGTATCATACCCGCCTGGCATCTGGGTGTGTTCCTGATGTTGGAGTGGCTGCGGGTGTGACTGTTGTCCATCGTAATAAGGATCCTGTTGTCCATATCCTCCTCCTCCCGCCTGGTGGTCGTACTGAGATTGGGTACTCTGTCCGTGTGCTCCATGTCCACCTCCGACGGCGTAACCTGCTGCAGCTCCGGCCCCTGCTGCGGCGAGTGCAGCCCCACCATATCCAGGTCCACCAGCAGTAGAAGCGCCGTCGTGATAACTACCATCTCGGAAAGGCTGAGGTCCTTCGCCGGGCGTGTAGAACTGCGTAACAGCAGATGCAGCAGAGGGCGTCAGAGGAGTTCCAGGTCCATATCCTCCCCCTCCTGGCACATCCAGTCCACCACCGCTCCTGCCTTCTCCATAACCCTGTCCTACACCGGGGACGTATGTCGCTGGATAACCGGTCGTACTAGACTGTTGACGATGATGAGGTTGTTGAGCGGGACTGTCGAAATATGATCCTGCAGCGACTGCACCTGCGCCCACTCCAGCACCTGCAGCCCCAACAGCATACTGATGATGATGTCGTCCATCATAGTCGTTGGTAAGAGGAGTGACTTCCTCATGTTCGGTCACGTACTCCGCAAATTGGGGCAATCCACCATCAGTCCGCCCACGTTCGTACGCTGCTTGACGATTCTTGCGATCTCGTTCGGCTGCGAGGGCGTCCATTCGCATTTGGTTGGAGTAGTCTTGTTGGTGGGAGGAGGAGGGTGGTGGTGCACCGTTGGGTGGGCCGCTGTTCCATTTATCCTTCTTGCGTGAGCCTCCGCCGCCTCCACCACCTCCACCGCCGCAACAGGCGCCGCAGCAAACCAGGATGGCCCCTACTACAAGACAACCCCATGCGGCCGCTACGATCCATACTGGGTAGCAGAACGTAGAAAGAGGGATCAGCCCGAGTGAATGAGATTAAAGAAGGAGAGAAGACAAACTCACAAGCATTACCCAAGGTTGCACTGGCGCCATCAATAGAATCGATTCTCTTCTTAGCAATGACAAACAAGGCCAGATCCAAACAGAATGCGACGAGAGTGACGGTAGCAGCGAGTCCCGTCATGAAGCTTCCACAGAAAGCTCCACATGCACAGCCCGGACAAGCGGAGAGGAGGGCGAAGAGGAGGGCGACCAAGGTGAGGATGGCTGCTATGGGTTGTAAGATGAGGGTGTAGGTGAGACCCTTGATGAGAGTAGTGGTATACTGAGCCGGGATGATATCCGATCCAAAGAGCTGATTAGCATCAGTGAGCGCATAACCCAACTTGAGAGCGGAACATCGATTTCCCAAACAATATCCTAGAGTTCCGAAGGTGATCCGTCGTCCGCGGTCTGATCCCCCCCCGCCGACGATGGCTTCGAGGTAGTAGACTGATTTGATGGAGGGTGTTGAGAAGGTAACGATGATGAGGAGGACGGCTGCTGCTGAGAGGAGGAGGATGCCTGGTAAGGAGGCACAGCCTGGCATTGTTGCGACTCCCTTTGGCTGAGGGTGAGGGGTGGAAAGGAGTGGATAAAAGGAGAGTGAGTGTGTATATAAGAGAGAGAGATGGGTTGGTGGTGGTCGTGGTCAAAAGAGATGGGAACGGGAACGGATGCAGTCGCGGGGAGAGGGGCGGGAATTGATGATCTGCCAGCCAAGACAACCAAATGACGTCGATCACATTCACTTTCAATTGCTCTCTGCCTTTGCCATCGATGGATCTATGCTGGAACTCATGCTCATCCTCAGTCCGTGAGTGGGGGAATGCCGTTGGAAGTTCACTCAACATGTATTACTGACTTTTAGCTTGACGGTACTCTGAGCAAAACGCCCTCCCAGTCCAGCCACCTTGTTCCCCGTACCATACCCCAGATATCGAAGGAAACACAAGAGATCGAGGGCAGGTGACTTGCTTTGTGATTGGCTTTTTGAGATAAAAGTTGGCAGGGGCGACGTTTAGACGTTTAGACAGCGTTTAAAGAAAGAGAGAGAGAGAGAGAGAGAGACCATTCAAAGATTTCGATTTTACGTTTGCCTTGTCCGTTGGAATTTCCCAAGGCGCACGGGCGGTGGTGGATGACCCTTCAATCAGCACGCTTGCTGCTCGTCTGTCCCTTGGCAGCGTTCAACTCGTCCGACAGACGCACGTACTCGTCGTGCTGGCCCTTGGCTTGCTTCTTGAGCGTCTCTGCAGAAAAAATAATCCATCCTCAGCTCTTGATACACGACGCGTCATGGAGGAAGGATAACTCACCGATCTGGGTCTCGTACTGCTGCTTCTCGCCCTGAGTGACACCCTTCGCTCCGGCCGACTTCTTCAGCGACACGTTCTCCTCCTGTGTCTTGATCAGATCAACAACGAGCGAGTGTGTGCGCGACAGGATCCTTTTCAAGAGAGAGAAAGAGATGAGCACCTGGCGAAAAGTTGGAGACGCGCTGAAAGAATACTCACAAACTCAAGAAGAGGGTGAAGCCGGTGAGGTACATGTTTCGCTGGGTGTAGAATCGCTTGGCGGCCATGTTGGTCTCTGTGCGGACATCACTTGCGCCCTTGTTCTGCTTGGCGAGTTGGGCCTCGTTCATGACCTTGATCATCCGTTGGACGGCGTCGACGAAGAGGACCGCCACGAAGCTGTTCATTAGGGAAATATGAGTGTGAGTATATACGAGTGTGAGAGTGAGAGGGAGAGCGGGAGGGAATTGACTCACATGAATGTTATCTTTATGCCGTACTGGATCTGACCGATGAAGGAGTTGGTCGCGAGGAAGTGGAACAACTTGCGTCGGGCCGTGAAGGGCAGGGGCAGCTGAAGTCATCACATAGAAGAGGTGAGAGCCAGTTCGATAGAAAGGGAAGGAATGAAGGAAGATGTTACTCACGATGAGGACGAGGAACATGGCCATCTCGAGGACGAGAAGCATGAAGACGACTGTTTTGAGAATGTGGTGAGCATTGAACAAGAGAGAGAGAGAGCATAGAGAGAGATACGCACTGGAATAGTAGAGAGTCATCTTGGGCAGTTTGAGTGTGTGAGTATGCTGTTTGGATGGCGAGATGGATGTCGTGGATCTCAAGTTGGCGCAGGTCAGAGGAAGGAATGGCTGTGCGCGTCGAGGTGGAAGGGAAGACAAGCGATCAACCCGATGCACTCTGACGTCACTCTCCTCTCATATTTCTCTCGGCCGAAAGAACTCATCTTTAAAGAGACCACCACCTGAGAAGAAATTCATTCCTAGCCGAGGACAACAGCATCAACGACAGCAACGATGAGCTCAGATCCAAGCTCATCCAAAGGTAGTAGAGAACCCTTCTACACTCCACACATCTCCTTCCCAACCATCTCAGCAACAGCATTTCTCATTGGCGCAACTACAGCATGCATCATCTCTCTACGACGAGGTCGCAAAGCTGCACTACGAGCTCAACAATTGCGTGCGAATAGACGCATTCCTACTGCAGCGACACAGAGCAATGGAAGCGCACTCGAAGTAGCTAAACGAGGTCCACTTGCTCTCTTCTCTGAACTCAACGCAGCGGCATTTAATCGGGCACCTTCCTCTCAATCTCCCTCTACTTCGAATGGACAACTACCAACAGCACTCTCAGCCAAAGCACGCGGTAAACAACCCCTCAGAGAAGATCATACTGCATCTCATACAAAACCACAGGGAGCAGGCATGGACATGTGGACTTCGTTCGATGCGCCTGAAGGTGCACCACCTCCTTCGGTCCTTATGCGGCGTCGTCAGCCTCAGCCTCAGGCTCGAGCTCAACCGAAACCTACAGCGGAAGCTGCGGCCAAACCACAGGGAGCGGGGATGGATATGTGGACTGCGTTCGATGCTCCTATAGGCGCACCACCCCCCTCGGTCCTTATACGTCGTCGTCATCAACCACCACAACCGACCACTCCTGCACTCTCACAGCAACATGTAGAAGAACAAGGACCAGGATGGGCAGATG
The DNA here is from genome assembly GCA_009428295.1 of Tilletia walkeri. Classification (NCBI taxonomy): domain Eukaryota; kingdom Fungi; phylum Basidiomycota; class Exobasidiomycetes; order Tilletiales; family Tilletiaceae; genus Tilletia; species Tilletia walkeri. Next base: position 6,046 of record RDSH01000303.1, read on the forward strand.
AGGATGATGAGGATGAGTACGGGGTGAGGGCGCCGGCGGAAGGGGAGGGGGAGGGAGATGGGAGTATATGGAGTTCGCCTGTCGGGTTGGCTGTTGGTGCTTTTACTCTCGCGACTGCGTTAGTCGGGGCTACTGCCTTTGTGGGTGTGCAGGTTGCCAAGTCCCTCATAGGATTCGAGACTGTGAGTTTATTCCCCATCCTTAACTAAAACTTGGGGCTGAGCTGACGTGCTTCCTTTGGTGGTGGGATGGACAGACGGACGAATTCGTCCAGCGAATGACAGACCTCGTCCCCTCGCGCTCCTCAACATCAGACGCCCTCCGTCTACCCCAACCTTCAGCATCTCTCACCCCCGCCCAGACAGATCACGACGACGAGCTCTATGCAGCATGGGAGGCCCAATCCTCAGAGCAAGAGGAAGCAGCGCCGAACATCGGACGAGAGGAGGGGCAACAACAGGGCTCACTGACTGAAGCACTGGCGCGGTTGGATGGAGCTCGGTCGCCGGCGGAGTGGTGGGAGATCCTTCGGGATCAGCTCGATGCGGAGCGGGAGGAAGATGTGCGTGCGCGGGCGGAGAGAGTGTCTGCGAGGCGTGTGTGAAGTTCAACTTAGGGGGGGGGGGTATCTTTGCGAAAACAATCTGTCCTCCATTAGAAAATTACAATCATCGTACATCACTTCTTCTTCTTGCCCTCCAACTGCTCCATCTTCTTCTCTGCGCCCTTCATCCTCAACCCCGTATCCTCCAACTCATCATCCAATGTGCCCAACAACTCATTCTGCTCTGCCAGTTCTTGATTGATCGCCAGTCCTAGATCACGCTGACGAAGGATGATGGCGCTCAGGTCGGACAAGGAGGCGTCCTGGGCTGCCATGAGGGTCTGTTGGTGTGCGATTTGTTCGGATTGGGGGGTTTGGAGTGTTTGGACTGGACGGCCGAGTTGGCGGGTTGTTGTAAGGGTTGAAGAAGGTGGGGATGAAGGTTGGGGGAGGGAACCGGGCATGCTCATCCCTCCTGCCGAGGGAGAACTGAGTGGTTCCCTACTACTCGGACTCGCATTCGAACTCGCTCCTCCTCCTCCTCCTATCCGCGCTGAAAGACGGGTAGCTGCTGCGGACGGTGTTGAGGTTGGTGTAGACCGAGGAACTTCGAGGAAATCCAATACTTCCACCCGATCCCTCCACCTCGAATCAGTAGAAGAGATGATCGCCCTCAGATAGATCTCGAGTGAAGTCCTCCGTTCCCTCCCCTCCATACTCTCCAGCCCCGCCCCCCCACCATCCTTAGTAGAGCCAATCCAACCGCCGAGCGTAGAGAGGCTCTTCATAACATGTTTCGCCGCATGTTTGGGAGGGAACGGAGCCGGCGGAGGGTTGGAAGGGTCCAGTTGGAGGAGGGTTGTGTGTAAGGTGAGGAAGTCGGAGTAGCGTCGGTAGATGGTCCAGGAGCGCACGGGGAGGGCGATTGTGATTGCGTAGACTTGGTGCGGTGGGGAGGGGGTTGTGCGCAATTCGGAGTGTGGGATGGAGATTGATTGGATGGGGGGGCCGCGGGTGGTCATTTCTTTCTTTCCTTGCTCTTGCTGTTGCTCTTTGCTTAGGGGGGGTTGTAGATTGGGAGAGAGGACGCTGCGTGAAGTTGAGGGTATATGGGTAGATGTTGGTGGTAGGCAGTCAGGATGAGGTAGGCTACAAACTCAGACCATTCATTGTCTCAGAGTACCCAAAAGCACAACAAACTCAGCATTATCATCAGGTGTTCAAGTGCAAGATCACAGCAGACATTGATATTTCGAGGGGAAGGAAGAGGGAGTGCAACCTAGGAATTGAATCACAGCTGACCTGATCCAGTCTGAACGACGAGGGGGACCTCAGCCACTGCTGCTGCTGCGGCAGTTGTTGAAGAAGGTGGCAAGGAGAGCACGGCTGAGGCGGGCTGCTCGTGTCGTTCGACGAGAATGGCGCCGAGACGTGGGTTGGAGGCGAGGGAGACGAACTCGGTCCTGACGGGGAGTTTGGCTGATGCCAGTCGGAGGGCTGGTGACAAAAGGGATAAGGGTGTCAGTTTTTAAAATCTGTCAGGAAGAAAGGAAGTGTTTGACAAAACTCACCCTCCTTGGCAACCTCAGCTCGAATCTCCACAGGTCCCCCAACTTCAAAGATGACCCTACCCACAGCCGCCCGACAAGCCCAGAATTCAAATGCACCCTTGCCCTTCCCCATCCTGGTCTCATTACCCTTAACACAGACCGGCACATCCGGAAACACCCTCATATAAACCTGAGCGCCCTTGATGACCTTCAACCGTCTCTTAAGCGCAGTCTCGGCCGACTGGAGTTGTTTGGCGGTAAGTCTGCATGGTTCGAGGACGCGGATACCGTATATTCCCTGTTGGACTGTTGTGCCCTTGATCGAACCGCCGATCTTGACGGGGATGCGGCCTTTGTGGGCTTTGCGGTATTTAACGCGGCGTGGGGCTAGGTTTCCCTTGTGTCGGACTTGAGGTGTAGAGGAAGGGCGGAAGAGAAGGGCAGAGGGTCTTGGACGTGCTGTTGTCGCGAGGATTGAGAAGGGTGTTGATCTGGGTATCCTTGAGGAGGAGGTGGGTGTTGTTGCTGATCTGAGGGAAGAGGGGGATGGTGTGAGGTTGAGGGTGCGGAGGGAGCGGGTGAGGCTGGTGATCATCATTGTCGACATTCCTTCTTTCGCGTGCTGTTGACCTCGTCTTTCGTCGTTGTCGTGGTTGGCAAGGTGATGATGGTCAGTACTACTTCTTCGCATGATCATCCCAGTGATCATTTCCTCAAGACATTCTGTGGATGAGCTCGGCGGGGTCAACGATGACATCGAGCATATGTACACTCAGCACATCCCCCAGCCAGAACATAGCAAAGAAATGTCAACATCAGCAGCACACACTTACGAACAGCAGAACGACGCTGCACTCGACTCCCTCTTCAACAAGGCAAAGGCATTGGTATGTTTCATCCTCACACTCCCTGTCCACTCGAAGCAGACGCTCAACCCCCATTCCTTCTGCAGAGAGGCATCACAATCGACATCCATGGCGACTCAGAACGACAGCGCGGAACATTATCGTCAGCAGTGAGCTCTTCCTCATCCTCACAGCTGAGCATTCAATCTGTCTGACCCCCCTTGCTGATCATTTCTGCCATCATCACACAGTCCGACACCTTTGATCAATTCGGATCTCGCCTCTCCAACACATCCTCACACTTCCAACGCACCATCACAAACGCAGCCCGCGGACATCGCTTGACTCTCTACCTCGTCGGCGCTGTCGTTGGGGTCTTCCTCATCTGGCACTTCTTCTTCTGAGCGAGCATTTATCACTGGGGCTCGCGGTCGTCGTTCAGTTTCCATCATTTCCATTTGTACATACCATACATACATTTGGCCTTTTCTGCTTCTATGGGGAGAGCCGCATGTATTCATAGAGATACCCCATACTTCTTTTACTTATGCGCCGTGATGATGATGGATCTGAGACGAGAAAGAATGACAAGGCATGGCGCACGGATGCTCAGCTTTCTCCTTCTTGACTACCACCATCCTCCCCCAGCCAACATCTGCTGCCCGCGCGCGCGCAGTTATCCAACATGAACGCCGACTCCGCCGCACCCCACTCAAGCCCACACGCCTCAGGCTCCACCTCAACCGGCCCCTCAACCGGCCCCTCCGCCGCCGCCGCCGCCGCAGCAGCAGTCGGTGACCACCTCCCCTTCACACTCGCCCATGAGGCCGAGCTCGACGACGACGATATACCGGATGAAGATCTGGACACGAGCAGTGGGAAACATCAGCTCTGGCTTGTTAAAGTGCCTGCGTACCTGATGAACGAGTGGAATAGGGTCAAAGTGCCTGATGTGAGGTTAGGGACTGTGCGGGTTTATGAGTGAGTGTCTCTCTCTGCTGAGGGAGGAAATGTTCAATGCTGAAAACCCTCTTGATTGGACTGCGCAGTGAGCTAGACGCAAGTGGGAAACAACGGATGGAACTCCTCCTCCCATCCGACTGGCAATCCGGTACAGCACCCATCACATCCGCCGCAGGGACATCCTCCCCGCACCCACCCTCCCAATCCCAAAAACGCAAAGCAGCCGATTCATCCGATTCCAAACCATCTTCATCAGCGATGGGCAGTCTGCCCAAAGTGTTTGATCTCAAGTTGGCGCCGTATGATGCGGCTGCTGCGAACTTGTATGCGTTTAGGGAGCAGTGGGAGGCTTCTGGCGTTGCGGGCGAGGAGGAGGCTGGAGAGGGGGGGTCGTCGAGGAGTCGGGCGGGTACCCCGGCTGAGGTGGGTTCTGGGCGGGCGAAGAAGCGTGCTAGGGGTGAGTATTATCTTTACTCTTTCCCTTGGTTCATCTTCCTCTCACTCTGACCTTCCCTTCCTTCTCTTTCCAGTAACGACAGCTCTGATCGGATGCGTAGCGAACGAGACTCATATACAAGCCAAGATTGATCCCAAGGGAGGCGTGGCGGCTGAAGTGCGACAACAGCTACGTCGTCGTCGGGCTGAGGCGGAGAAAAAGCGGTCGATTCAGATGCTCGATGCGGATGAAGGTACAGCTAACATGCTGGCGAGTGGGGTGAATGTGGGTCTGCTCAAGAGTCGGTTTGGCAAGTTCAACGTGAGTATCCCACACCTCCTTCCTTCACTGCAAACCATATGCTGATGGACTGTTGGTGTGATTCACAGATCGCCAAAACATCAACGTCCTCCAAACAAACCGAAAAACGCGCCCGAATGCCGAAGAACGAACTGCTGGACATGCTCTGGCCCCTCTTCGAGTCCCAAACTCATCTCCGACTCAAGCAGATCGCCGAGAGAGTCCACCAGCCGGAAGCGTATCTGCGGGATGTATTGGGCGAGGTGGCGGATCTGCACAAGAGGGGGCCTTATGCAGGTCATTATTCGGTCAAGCCGGAGTATATGGATGCTGTTAATGCTAGTGCGGGTGGGAGTGGGTCGGGAGAGAAGGCGGGGAAGGAGGGGGATGCGAAAGGGGCTGTTGAGGGTGGACAAGAGGAGGAGGAGGGTGGGGATGGGGATGGGCCGGATGGAGGGGATGGGGACTTGGGCGATGAGGACTTTGAGGTGATTGAGTGAAGAGCTCCTTTTCGGTATGCCTCATTCTCGCCCTGCTCGCCCTCACCGGCGAGTACCTTTACTGTCCAACCCCCCCGACTGCTGTTCGACCAGCGAACGAGATGCGAATCGATGCCATGGTGAATTTTGCCCTTCCTTTGTGTGCAACTTGACATCATCCATCGGGGAGTGTTGAGAATGCTCCCCCAAGCAGGGATGAGCGATGAGCTGAGGATGGCGACGACCATCGTCAGTAGTGCCCCGGCATCCTTGTATATCACGCTTCCCTCGACCCCCTTCCTCAGCTCGTCCTTCCCCATCCGCTTCGTCGTGACCAGAGGAAGGATCGTGGCCGAATGCGCAGCATCACCAGATTACTTCTTCGGCCGCCTCCTGTCTCATCTTCTGCTGCTGTCCGAACTTCCATCTGCATCTCATCTCGCCATTCTCATCTCACTTCGTACCTGCAGACCACGATGGCAGACGCAAGCATGAGACGGGGCAGTCCGGACGAGCAGCAGCAGCAGGCGGAGCCAGCGCAAGATCAGGACGACGGGGACAAGGTCGTACAGAAGAGGTCGGCCTCCTTCAACTCCACCTCAACCTCAACCTCAAGCACGACCCGAGGAGGAGAGAGACCCAAGCTCATCTCTTCCCCTTCCACACCTCGCATCTCACCACCTCACATGGCACCCATCACAATCCACGCGAACGCCCCAGCCATCCCTTCCAACATCTTACCCCGTCCACCACCCCAGGCTCACATCGCATCTCAACATTCACCCGATAGCTTCGATCAGAAGCACAGTGTTGGGCGGAATACGAAGCTTCCTCAGAGCTTGAATCGGCCGGGGTCGCCTGCTTTGGCCAAGTTGTGCGATGGGGATTCGATGGGGGCGGGGGTTGGGGTTGGGGATGTGTCTGTGTCGGATCGGAGTGGGTTGAGGGATGATGGGGTCCTTAGGAGACCTGAGTCTGTCATCGTTCATGAGGATCAACAGCAGCGGGTTGAGCAGGGACATACGGACGACGCGGCAGAAGGTGGGCATAGAAGGAGCGGGAGTGATCGACAATCTGTATCAAGAATATCTCCCCTCCGAGGCGGGGTAGGACTTGGAGTCCTCGGTCTTACGTCTACCACACAGCCTAGCACCAGCACCCTTCGTTCATTCTCCTCCACCTCTTCTTCGGCCACGTCCCTGGCGGCGGCGGCGTTCACGGTACCTCATCTATCGCCTTCTGTGGAACTGGACGATGCTCTTGCTCAAGCGCAGGACGATGGGATCCCGACGGACGAAATCAAACCTCACGCAGAGGTCTCTCAACAACAACAAGATCCTACTCCTTCTCTCTCATTCTGGGATAGCATCTTTCCCGTGCCTGCCCTCATGATGCCTCTCAACAACAAGCGGAGATCGAGTACACAGACCGATTCTTCAGTAGAGATCTCAGACAAGAAGGAACAGGTTGGGAGATCACAGACACTCGATACGTCCGCCTCCTCTTCATCGACTACTTCTCTCTTCCCCTCTATGCCAGCCTGGCTCACACCCCTCAGTCGATCACCTACCGCCTCTCCCAACTCTAATAATGCCAACTCCTCCTCTTCCTCGAAGGACAATGGCAACAACAACATAGCACCAACAGAAGGAAACCCAACCTTCTTAGACACCATCACCCGTCTCCGCTCCCTCCTCGGCATATCCGACAACGAAGCACCAGAAGATTGGGTCCGCTCACACCGTGCCGAGCTGGACGACGTAGTCCGTAAAGCCGAGAGGGAGGAAGCGTTGGAGATGGCGAAGAGGAGGGCGGAGGCTTTGAAGATTCGGAAAGGGCCTTTGCAGACGTATGAGATTGATGGGGTGGGGGTGTTGGGTACTTTGGAAGGTGGGAATTCGCCGGAGGGGAAGGCGAGTGAGGGCGAGCCGGAGGAACAGATTTTGAGGATGCAGGAGCAGTGGATCTCGCCTAAGTTGCCTGTTGTCTTCTGTGTGAGTTTTTTTTTCTCCTCCTCCTTTGGCATGTTCTTTCTTCTTTGGCTCTGACATTAGTTTGAGACTCGACAGCATGGTCTTTTTGGATTCGACGTCCTCGGTCCGAAGAGTGTCCCAGCCCTGACGATCAACTACTGGCGCGGCATCATCAACATCCTCCAATCCAACGGCACCGAAGTCCTCGTGACCCGCGTGCCCATGTCAGCCTCAATCGCCGACCGCGCCTCGGCGCTGAAGGAGCAGATCGAGGCCCACTTCGAGGAAGGACAGGAGGTGAATCTGATTGGACATAGTATGGGTGGGTTGGACTGTCGGTATTTGATCTCGAGGTTGGGGATGGGTGTTGGTGTTGAGGGTGAGGGTCCGAAGGGGAAGGTGAGAGTCAGGAGTTTGACTACGATTGCGACGCCGCATCGGGGGAGTAGCTTTGCGGATTACATGCTTGATTCAGGTACGTCCTCTTCCTTCTCGCCTCCCTAGCTCCCCTCTTTTCTGCTACGGACGATCAAGGTGAGCTGAGTCTTCCTGTTTTCCCCACAGTCATCGGATCCGATCGGATGCCTTTCCTACTTGGCACTCTGGACAGGTTTGGCATGCCTGGTGGTGGAGCTGCGTTTGAGAACCTTACTCAGCGCTCCATGAACAAGTTTAACGACGAAGTTCCGGATGTGGACGGGGTGCGGTATTACAGCTGGGGCGCGGCGTTCAACCCAGGCCTCTTGTGAGTCATTTCCCTTCCATCATCATCTTTTTCGTGGCGCAGAGGACTGACTATTCATCCCCGTCCATGTTGGAAAAATAGCAACGAGTTCCGCATCCCACACGGCATCGTCTACGCCAAAGAAGGTGCCAACGACGGTCTCGTCAGTGTCCAATCGTCCATGTGGGGCACGTACCAAGGCACCCTCCGGGGCGTCTCGCATCTCCACCTGATCGGCTGGGTCTCTGCTGCGCAGAATGTATGGAGGGATCTGGTCGGGAAGCGGAGGGTGTTTGAGCCGGGGGCATTCTACCTTCAGATTTGTGAGGATTTGGCCAGGGAGGGATTGTGAGGGGAGGAGCGAGTCGACGAGCTGGGGCGTCTTGGATAGGACATTTTTCTCGTCATTTACATATCTGTCTTGAGCACTTTAACGCATCTTTATGTTAATTTTGACACCGTCTGCTCTGTCAAGCCTCACAGGATCGTTGCTCTTGAAGGCCATGGTCATCGTCGCGCGTGAGAAGAGACATTTGGGAGATGGAAGAGCGCTGCGAGGTGCGAACGCATATTGAATTTTGGGAAGGCGAGGGCAAAGTGGATAGAACAGGAGGAGAATCGAAGGGAGGACGACAGAAGAATGAGGAGAGAGCGTTGGTGGGGGATGTGAAAAGTTCCTTCCCGTATGCCGAAGCTTCACCCGCTGGAGCGCTCATGTGAGCAAGTTGAGTCGTGTCGAGACCTCCGCCTGGGCGCGGACCACATTGGCCAGGTACGAGATCATAAGCACGTCCTGCAAGTGCCCGTTGAAAAGGGTTTCCAACTTCTCCGGTGCGATCCCTCCAGGGGCCATGGCGACCGTGTCGATGAGATACCGACCCACGGCGGCTGAGCCGGCCCGCTTACCGTCGAGGACGTCCCGAACGTAGGCGAGGACTCGGTCGAGTTGGTCTTGGACTTGGGTCAAGGCGCGGGTGAGGGCGACCATGTCGGATACGGGTGCTACGGGAGCTTGTGCTGATGATGAGCCCTGTTGCTCTGATCCTGACGACGCGGCGGCGGCGGAGGCAGAGGCGGTTTGGGCGAGCAAGTTGAGAGCAGGTCGTTCGGCTGCTGCTTGGAGGAGTGTGACGGGCAGGGGCAGGAAGACTGCGTTCTCCGGCTTGGGGACGAGACCAAGTGGGGAAGAGATGTAGGCTCGTACGCCCAATGCGTCTCCTGAGTCCGCCTCTCTTGAAACATTACCACCACTACCACCACCAACGAGGTCGGTGTCGAATGTGAGATGAACAGCCTGGTGGGGGCCTGTCTCCTTCGAGAAGAGATCCTGGATGAGGGCCGAGTAGGTGTTCAGCTCCCGTCCAGTCGCGTACCATCCAACAATGACCTCCCCCGGGTGCGTCTTGGCGTGCAACTCAGCCATCTTGCGATGGTACTCAATATCAACCTCGACCTGCTCCTCCGTCTCCTTGTGTGGGATCGCAAAAGCCGAACGGATCTCGATCTCGGACTCGGTGCGGATTCCTAGGAGGGTACCGATCACCCGGACGTGAGCTGGTGGTGGAGGAGCGACGGGAGCGGCTGCTGGTTGAGGTTCCTTCTTGCCAGCTTTAGAAGCAGATGTGTCTGGTCTTCTGGCTTCCGCTTCGGTCTCCTCTGTCGGTGCTGGTGCTGCAGCCGCTGCAGCCGCTGAAGCTGCGGCAGCTGACGATCCACCTCGGACGGCAGCGGTGGTAGATGCCTCTGCTGCTGCGGCTGCTGCGTCGGAGCGACGGAGGTAGTGGTCGAGGATGGAGAAGAGGGCGACCGGGTGGACTCCGACGCCTGTGAGGGACCGGGAGTGGAGCACACCGCCGGTTGAGGTGGAAGGTGGGAAGTTGAGGTGGAGCGCCGACGAGGACGCGGGAGCTGCGAGTGCCATCTTTTCGGGTTTGCTGTTGCTTATCGGTTGTGCTTTGGTGGGGGGTGTTCTGCGTGGATGAGCTCGAGGTCGTCAAGGATGAGCTCGCGGATGAGGCAGAAAGGGCGTTTCTTCCGACCAAAAACTTTCGTCTCCAAAATTTCTGATATTTTCACCCAAAAGTGCTGCTGCAAAATTTCCTGGCCTCAGCTTGAACGCCTCTTGCTGATCTTCGCGGACGGCGAGGTTGAGGATGAGGACAACGAGCATCGCAACTTCCAACCAACACAGAGACAATCATGGCATTCTCAGACGAGACCAAGGTAAGCCTCTCAATCCTGCTCAAGCTTAGCCAACTTCCACGCTGAATGCCCGGCCTCTGTGTCCATGTCTTTCCTCAGGAGCGCATCGGACGCCTGCTCGACATCAGCAAGAATGTCATCCATTACGGCTGGTGAGCTTTCTTGCCCGCCCTCATGCAGGCGCACAGTACATCTTGTCATGGGCCGCTGAATTCTCACTCACTGCCCTTTTCCTTCTATCTCACAGGGTCCCCTTTGTTCTGTACGTCGGGTGGACAAGATCAAACCCGCAGCCGAGCTTGATCCGGTTCGTACCTCGTCCTCCAGATCTGCAGCTGCGCTCAGCGCTGAAGAGATCATAAGCTGACGTATTATCTCTCTCTACAGACTGATCAGTCCACTGGCATGATCCGATCCAAGAAGGTCAACACCATCTCAGCAAAACAGCACATCCGAAGTCAATCCAAAGGCCCTTGATGCAACAAGCCTTGTCCACGACCAACCACCAGCATGCGGACTTCCATGCGCACGTTCACCATTCACGTCCCTTCTCTCTTACTCTGCCGTCGAATCATTCCTCCGCAGACTTGTACCATTCTCTCTCGCTTGCATACCATTAAAGTGTCAAAAGAGCATGACCTCTCAATCCCTTCTCGACCCGCATCGGCCTGCGAATTGGTCGGCTGCTCGCGGACGTTTTCGTAGATGCTGGAAGACTCTGCGTGGTACGAATGCTGCGAGTCGTTGCTGCGATTGATAGATGGGTACTAGTACAGAAGCGGGCGCTGAGCTGATGCTGGGGTCCTCATTCGTCGTCGGGCCCTTCGCCTCCTGGGATTAGCTGTGGGCGAGCGTAGAGTGCAGTCGGAAGCAGAAAGCAGAAAGGAAAGAGGAAGCGTAGGGCTGTCAGAGATCGAAACAGAAAAGCTGGTGCCCATCGCGAGTGAAGGAGCAGCTCACCATGCAGATGTTGTTGCCATTTATTAAGGTCTGACCGAGCGATGTCTTCTTCCTCCCTTCTGGTGTTGTTTCGCTGCAGGTAGGAGAACGACGCGAGCGAAGGGAAGCACAGAGAACAGATACCATCAGCCTCAGTCCGCCTGTCAAGCCAGAATCAGAAAGGGATAGACTCACTACTCTGTGACGTTCTCGAGGACCATGTCTGCAACAGCAAGTAAATTGAAAATGTGTTCAGCGACACGAGTCTCCATCGCGCAGCTCCGCCCAGCAAGAGCAGGCGCGCGCACATGTAACAGGAGCAAAGACACAATACTCACTGACATAGTCGTCGAATCCTGAGAGGATGCCGACCATCTCCCGATTACCCTTGAGGATGACCCAGATCGAAGATCCAATACACCGATCAATGAGCTCGAGCGGGAGGATGTGCGCCGACGCAGAGAGGGCGGAGGCAGACGCGCTTGCGCCTGGTACCGCTGGCGGTGCTGCTAGTGCTGTGGATGCCATCTTGACAACTTACTTCAGTGCGCGAAGACGAGAACAAGACGGCAAGCTTGTGAGCGGTGTCTCGAGCTGTCCTACGGGCAGGTTTGACGATGTCGAGCCCGACAACGGCAAAACCGGATGGACAAAAACGCTGTGCAATGTATTTTGCCGAGAAATTTTGCTTGGACTCATTTTCCCGACCGAACACCGAACGCAGAAATACAGCAATAAGAAAAAAACTCGGATCTGCACCCGTACACACTTGACACTCTACACCGCCAAAAAAAATTGTACAGATGCATCTACAATTCTGTACACATTAGGATTTAGGGGTACATACTGGGGTATTCAGTAGTGGCTGAGTTCTTCAAAAAACCGAAAATAAATCTAAAGAACTCAGCAGTCAGCGCAGGAAAAGTTAATGCGCTGGTAATAATGGTATAACGCCGTGAAAACCAGTGCTCACCCAAGGCTCGGCGACTGTATAACTGTGCCCACTGTGACTGTAGGTAAGTTGACAGCTGACTTACAGTCTGGGGACACCGAGTGGAACAGTGAACACCGAGTGGAACAACCACCACAGCACACCACAAAATTATGCTACAAAGCTCGTTGATGGCTCATTCTTTGCTCTATACTTCTAAGAGTGTACTGGCAAGGTTTCAGTGTGCTGCGAGGTCTCCGTGAGAAGTTATGGTGTTTCAAAGGTGAAGAGGACAGTAAATTGCAGACTGAGAAAACTGTACAGGTTTTTGTATCACCAACCACGCAATCGCGACAAAACTACCCGTTCATGACCCCATAACAGTGGAGTAAGAAGAGCACAGCGAGAGCTCGATGCCGGTGAGAGCTGTGGAATATGTGCTGTGGTTGAGGAGTTACGGCGTTCGGAGCCAGGGAAGGCAAAGATTGGTGGTTGGTCGGCTGGGTGATTGCGGGGCAGATGCTGAAAAGTCGATTATCGCCATTTTTGACTGTTAGTCAAAATACGCGGTCCAGCACTCAGAGGTCGGCACGAGTATGGGTAAGCATTGGGTATACCCAATACTGTACCCAAGGACTTGGGTACAGTCTTGGGTATGAGCTGTCAGATACCCAAGTTTCGAATACTTGAGTATTACTTGAGTAATACTCTCCATACCCAAGATGTACCCAAGAATGTACCCATCCCTTTTTCATTTTACGTAACAAAAAGATTCCATTCACTTCTTCTAGCTGATGGTCACGGTTATCACTATAGTGATGACATAATGGCATGTTACAGCTGTAGTGATCATGTAGTTATAACTATAGTGACAGCATAGTGACATGTTACAACTATAGTGACAGCATAGTGACATGTTACAAGTTACAACTACAGTGATAAGTGATAACATAGTTACAGCTACAGTGTCCAGTGATAACACAGTTACAACTACACTCTACAGTGATAACATAGTTACAACTATGGATAACACAATTACAACTATAGTGAGTCAGAACCGCCAGAGCCCAGAGAACGTATTACTTAATGCTGACTAAGTGACTATCGAAAAATACTCGCGAGTATACCCAAGTAATACTTGGGTAAATTGATGTTATTACGTAATCCTGACTAAACAAAATACTCGCGAGTATACTTAAGTAATACTTGGGTATACTCGCGAGTATGAGTATCGATCTCGTCGGAAAAAATACTTGTACCCAAGAGTACAGTATCGGGGGTCAAATACCCAAGACTGTACCCATGCCGACCTCTGCCAGCACTGGCGTCGTGCCTGCAAGCTCAAAATTAATTTTCAGAAAAGCCTCGGAATGTTGGTGCAAGAGAAAGTGTTCCACTCGGTGTCCCCCTCGAACACCTCATTTGGCAGATTGCTCCAGATTGCTCAACACCATCTTACCACCCAACACGAAGACCAAATTCCAAACGGAGAGCTGGAGCATGTTCGTCGTTAGGAATCGCACATATCTTTCTAAGTAATCAACTGGGGTTGTGTTGTGTGATAAGGATGCTATTCGAGGGGTGAAGTCAATTTTTTTGGTCAAATTGTTCCACTCGGTGTCCCCAGACTGTAATAAGTCATAAACTCATAACTTTAACTGTACTGACTACTGTAGGCGGCGGAGCCGCAAAAAAAATTATGTTGACCGTAACTGTAGGGCCCCGGCCCCTGCCAGCAACTGCTCAGAACCCCCGGGACAATTCCGCTACGAGTCTTAGCCAGTTTCCGGGCCGTGCATTTTGGCTGCAAAAGAGGGTTTCAGCCACGAGCAGTGGACCCCACGAGGGAGAGTCTTCCAATCCCGACGCTTCAAGTCGCGTCAAGTACGCGTCGGGCCGGAGTTCCGTCATGGACGCGTCGCGGGTCGGCTGGTCGGCGCGTCGCATTTCATCTCATTCCTCTCATTCTCATCCCGCGGCACAGACGCGTTTGCTGTGGACGATGTGGTCGTTGTTGTAGTCATCGTCCCTGGGTGGTGTCGAGGCCTTGCGTTTGCAGCTGGATTGATGAGGAGCCATTGCAGATAGACAGCCGGAGCGTCTATAGATATAATCGGCAGTGAAAGACAATTTTCGGGAAGTGCGGGGCAAGGCTTCGGGGGAAGCAGGTGTATTTCACAGTTAAATTCCGGCGCTGCAGTGACCTGACGCAACTGGAATTCGCCCTAAATTTAAGCTCAAAGTGCATATAGAATATGATTTTATGACTTTCAAGTCATGGTGTAGTACCTGAAAGTTGTAACGTACTTGAAAACTCGAGAGTGCGAACGAATCGATTCTGTTGCTGAAGCTGTGTGTTATGTCTGTACAATGTGGTGGTCAAGCTCAAGAATCCTCCGCTGAGCGCCGTTGAGATCCTCGCCCCGATCTCCCTAGGGTCGCATGACCCGTCATCCCGCTTGTTCAGTGAGAAAGCTCATCCGCCACCGTCAATCCGCGCCGACAATCCGAACCCCGTTACAAAAGTTATATTATAGCACCCAAAATCATATGACTTGGGATGCTTCCAAAAAGTCATATTTAGGTACCGAATATAATATATTACCTGTGAGCTGTGACTGCGATTCTCAGGTGATATGATATTACTTTTTTGGAAGCCAGAATATCCTAATATTACCTGTAGCCTGTAGGAGGTACTCAGTCATACATGATACAAATTACAAAAAGTGGTGAGCACTGGTGAAAACGCTGTCGACGCTGCAGACACGCTGCTCAGACGCTGGGGACAGAATGAGACTCGCGCAGTCGCGCTCGACGCTGCTTAGACGCTGATTTAACGCTGCTGCTAAGTTTTTGGAAAGCGAATGATAAGTGACCGGGGAAGGGGGGGGGGGGGAGGATGGTCGCCAGGAATCATGACGGGGTCAGCGGAATATTATAGGAGACCAAAGAATCGATTCATTGATCAAAATTCAAAGCCCGCGCAAAGAGCGCAGCTAAGATGCGCGCGTCAACGCGACGCGCACACCTACAGCCTACAGGAGGAGTTTAAGGAAGGGCGTATGTTCCGCGCCTCCGGCGGAGTTCCGCGCCTCCGCGTCCTCCGTCCGCCCTTACTCCGCCAAA
>RDSH01000304.1:0-20958 GCA_009428295.1 Tilletia walkeri
CTCACCAACGAGCAGATCAAGACGGCCAATATGGAGCTCCAGATCGAACACGTCGCCTTGAAAAAGGCTTTTGAGGACGATCGAAGTCTCCAAGTGCTCGCCGACGAGGTTCCGGAGCTCAAGAAGTCCCTCGGCAAGGTCCGCACGCAGCTTAAAGACTCCAACAATACGTCCCGGAAGCGCCGCCGAGGCCTGGACAAGATAACGGAAGTCCTGGAGAAGATTAAGAACGGCGACATCTGTAAGTAAAGAATCTCTTGCGTGCCTCTGACCCATCGCTGACATTCTAACCCTCTTTCCTTACAAAGGCTCATCTCGCTCCCTATCTAGGCGCTGCGAAGGCAACACGTTTTGTCAGTCACGCATACTACCCTATGTTCTCTCTCTCTCGTCGGATACAGATTCCAGACACCACTGTATTCCCACTCCCCCGGTGTCGCGCCGTAAACCCTTCGTTTCCCAGATCCAATTCACTCTCGCACGCACTCTCGGACATTGATCGTCCTTTTCTCAATTCAAAAAAGACGACTTTGATTCTGTTCCTTCGGAGTGTATGCACAAATGAGGGAGATCTAGATGAGAAGAGCAACGAATGTACAGCAGGGTTGGAAGACTGGTGGTTGTAGGGTGGATGTGAGAAACTGAAGGGACCGGATCGAAGAGAATTCTGCTTATCGCTGAACCTCTGACTCTCCTTCCTTACAGAGGCTCTAGAGATGGTGAAGCTCCGGGAGGACGGAATTGACCCCCCTTCTTATCAGGGACCGAGAGCGCTACAAATTAATGAACGAAGCTTCATAGTTACATGAAAAGGGGAGAAGGTGACCGGAAACAAGCACGACCAAGAAACCTGAAGACTCAAGAAACAAGACACATGCAGGAAGGCAAAAAGGAACTTTGTTCTCTGGAAGAAGAGACTACATTCAGCCTTCGGGCCGCGTTGCGATCTTTGCCTCAATCGCCGCTCGCCGATGTGGACTGGTGGTCTGAGACAGAAAGGAAGGGGAAAAAGCAATCAAACCAAGTAAGGGAAGAAACGGCCGACTGACGACCGTCCTTCATCGTTGAAGCCTCCGCAACTCAGGTTGAACACGGAGCCCCCCGGAGTGCTCCGTACTACGGGACCTCTACGCCGACGCGCTCCGCTGGAAATTAACCGGTCAGATTCTTGCTTAGCACTCCGAGTAAGTTTTAACTCTTTTGAAAATCCCCCTCCGTACTCCGGGAAACATCTCAAGCTTTCTGAAATCGCACTCCGTACTCCGGTAAATTTTCTCCAGTGCCAAAGATCTGGCTCCGCGCCCCGTACAAGCGGAGGACGGAGTTTCGTGGGAGCTCCGCACAGCTCTGGCTAGGTCAGGATGGTCAGCCCATAAGAAGTTTGGATCGCCCATGGAGATAGTTATAGAGATGTTGAACATGTATGGGCCATTCAAAAACACAGGAAAAATCACAAATCAGAAAATCAAATTCCGTAAATGAGGAGAAATCCGCCTGAGCGCTTCGGAGCTGCGGCGGAGTATCCGGAAAAATAAGTTTAAAAATGAGATTTTAGAGCTCCGTACTCCACTCAGGTAGAGACCGTTTTCAAAATCCTACTCCGCACTTCGTCCAAAAATCGACGGAGGGGATAACTTGGCTCCGTACTCTGCAGGCAATGGAGAGTCCCACGCTCCCACGGTTCCACTCCGTAATCCGGCTATTCTGCATTCCCCGGAGTAAATCCTGAAAATCTCACTTAGCACTCCGGGCTCCGCCGGAGTGCGTTCCCGAATAATCACGACGCTTCGGGAAAGCCGCTCCGGAGCTTACTCCGTGCTCAACTTTACAACTATTGATGCTCATTATACTACCTACTATAGTATGTGTACAGTATGAGTTGACGTAGTACAGTACCCATGATCTAGTACCCATGATCGATGCCATGAAAGGTAAATTCCGAGTTTATACTATAGCATACTATTTCCCTGCCTAAAATTTGAAATAGTATATAGTATCTTTTGCAAATAGTATATATACTATAGTATAGGAGTAGGGTATACCACCGTCCACCGTAGTATGTCAAAGTATACATATGTCGCTGTCACTGGATAGAGATCATGTTTCCAGTGAAGGAGAATGTTTTTCACCGCATTGATGTAGCGATCCGAGATTGTGTGACACTCGGGGCAGCGGTGAATTCTGCTGCCTCCAAGTCTGTAGTTGACCGTGCCGCACTTCGAGCAGACCTTAGATGCCCAGTATGCCACCATCTCGACGACCTTCACAGCCCTTCAGTCGGCTTCTGAAGCGACCGTGCGTCCACGTCATCATGGATCTGACCGTGCGACGCCCGATCCGCCTTTGACCTCGCCGAGACATCTGGTGTGCGTTGAAAGTTGGGAGCAGCACAGTGTCGCAGTTTCGCTTGAGGAAGCTTGCAAGCTGCTGATGTACCTCGTTCACCAAATTTCGCATTCTTGCCCTCCGTCGATGTGCTGCCCGTCGCATCCGGTACCTGGCTTTCGGCCGGACGACTGGTTGAGCCGACTTTGAGATCAAGTCGTCCAGGCATAAGCGCATGCGGAATAGGCGGCACTTGTCGCCGTCTCCAAACTGGTAAGCGATCCCTCGAATCAGGTCGTAGATAGTGGCAAACGTCCGCACACGTGATTCTGTAGGAGAATAATGACTGGTTAGACGAAGAGCTAGCAATGAAAACGTTTGTAAAAAAAGACTCACCGATGGCGCACATTCATGGAATATAGCTGGAACTGCCCACTCCTCCTCAGCAGCATCATCCGTCCACAACAAGAACCAGCGCCCGCTCTCCTGCTTAATTATAGAATCGTCACGCTTCACCTCAACCACTCTGTTCCCGTCTCCCGTACCCAATCCTCGACTTTCCCCGTCCTATACCCAGACCAAGACTCAAAATCTAAAAGCACCCGTCCCTCCAATCCAGCGCCCGAATCTTAAACGAGGAAGACATCGCCCGCTTCGGCCGAAGCTCGAGGTGGAAGTGTGGGGTCCGACCAGAGGCAACGTCCTGAAGATCATTCCCTCGAGCGTGATGAGCGTCCTTGGCAGCGGCCTGTCGAATGCTGTAAAGCACCTGTGTAGCTCAGGGCCGGCATTCTTCAGAGAGACCCTCCTCAGTAACCGGGTGTTGACAGACCTGGTGAAATGTCGCTTGCGGATGTTCCCGCAGATACGCCGACGTTCGCTTATATGTCCAAAGCACCACCCCCGCCGCTATCCGTGACGCCTCCTTTTGTTCCGTCGTCGGACGTAGCCTCGGACGGCGTGTCTTGAGGTTTTTGCCACCTCGTCCAGACTGATGGTGGACAGGTGGAGGGTTGGTGTCAAAATGATGCCGCAGCGGGTCACTTAAGTCACCTGGCAGTTCGAAAGCGTTGTCTCCTGCCTCCGAAATTTTGAGGTTGGCAGACTTGGCGTTGAACCACCATCGATACTCGGGCTCTCCGCTCTCGGGGTGATCGTATTTGGATGAATCGCCGTCCAGTTGGCCACGTGACTACCTTCCACTCTCGGCCGCGGCTCCTACTTCCCAGCCACTGGCCCAATCCAGGGCGCAGGAGGAGCCCGGCCATGGTGATGATCTAAAAGAGGGGAACAAAATGTCGGAGAGATGTTTTCGAAAAAAGATCAGAAAAGATAAAAAAGGAAAGTGCTCCAGATTCACCAGTCACCAGTGACCACTCATTTAAGTGCTTGAAGTTGAATAGAAAAAAACGGAAAGGAAGGGAACTCCCCTGCTTCAGAAATCAACCTATTCCCCGACCTGTCTGAAGGTCCTGAGGGCAGTGCCTGCAAAGGGGGTACTTTCCTCTGAACCTCCAGACCGCCGCGAAAAAGGTGATTCCCTCTGCAATGGAGGGAAGGGAAGAAAAAAAATGATGGAGAAGTAGAACAGAGACCAGTACACAGGTTCTCAGTTTTCATGTCGAGAGCCAGGCTGCTTTAAAATATATGCCTATCAGATGGGCTTGCTCCGTCCGGGAAAAGTCTATCTTCAAATATTCAGCTCCGTAGTCCGTACTCCACTCAAGTTGCACAGTCTATCAGATTCTGACTTCGCACTCCGTTCCGAATTTGAGAGACGTAATGATTTCACTCCGCGCTCCGCGGAAAGATCGCTGGCTCACTCCGCACTTCGGCTGTTCTGTATTCCCCGGAGTAGAAGCTTAGGTTCTCACTCCGCTCTCCGGGCTCCGCCACAGTGCGTTCCCAGACAATCGCGGAGCTCCGGGAAATTCGTTCCGGGGTTATTCTGTGCTCAACCTTGATATTGACCATCGATCATATAAATAGCTCGCGGAGTGATGTTTGCGGAGTTTTATGGAACTCCGTGAGCTCACTTCAGCGAAGTACGGCGTACGGACTGAACTTTGGTGAATTTTAGTGTTAAGCGAATATGTCGCGGACAATTTTGCCACTCTCACAATTGGCTCATTTTTCGCAGTGCGGAATGACTAGTGAGATGGAAAGAATGGATACCAAACTCGCAAAGTACGGAGTGACACGTCCTGAGTCAGGCTACTTCACGAAGTTTCATGATCATGAGACACCGTGGGAATAGGCACGTACGCCGAGGTGACTGGTAGATGAGATGACAGTGATTGCTGCCTCTGACTCTTCCTCGTAGACACCTTCGCCATCGCAAATTGCGTGGTGGGCAGTCATTTGCCGTGCTTCTCTCGGTAGGGCATCCGTGATGAGCACATTGAAGTCGTCCACAGAGAAATTGAGAGAGGTAAGGTAGCATCGCTTGACAGACTCGATGGGATCCGCCAGTACTTCCGAAGGAAACCGGGAATCGCGCGCTTCCTCTTCAGTTGCGACGGCGGAAAAATCTCTGATCACTCATCTCGGCGAAGTCGATGATCTTGTTTTCAGAGTCATCTCCAATTTTGTCCGCCCAAGTCCCAAAAATTGGATCGGTCGTCTGGCGCTGCGGGGCCTCCAATTCTTGAAGGTTGAATAGACGGGGAAATGGCGAAAAAGGAAAGGGCGATTCAATCGTCGCTTGCCGCGAGGTTCCTTTGACGACCGAACCTGTCTGGCGAGGTTCGCCTATTCCAACCACGATCTTGCCTCCGAAGGCAGAGTCATGATGGGGTATATGTATTGAGAGGCTTCTTCGATGATGCTTTATGAGCAATCCCGAGCTTTCTGCGTCATTCGATCTTTCCTGCAGGGTGGCTGGCAAGGCTCGGCGACTGTATAACTGTGCCCACTGTGACTGTAGGTAAGTTGACTTAATAAGTCATAACTGTAACTGTACTGTAGGCGGCGGAGCCGCAGAAAAAATTAAGTTGACTGTAACTGTAGGGCCCGGATACAGTCAACTGTACAGTTGATTAAGTTGAAATTTTTTCGGGCCCCCAACTGTTCAAACCTACTATGACTATACATCACTGTTTCAGTAGAAAATCAATACTGGCAGTCACTTGCAGTTTTAGAAACCACTTACAGTCATTACAGTTACTTACAGACTTACAGTTTTGTACAGCTGGTCACAGTTATTTATGCCGGACCTCGCTTCCTTCATTCCTTGTCAAAATGTCTACCCGGAATTCGAAGCGCTGCAATGGACATCTTGGGCTCGTTGTCAGAATGGAGGGGGAGGAGAGTATGAAAGACTCAGCGGCGTGAGAGCTGCGAGAATCATAAAAGTTGGGCCTGGACTCTTGAACTCTTGACTCTTCACTCATGGCCCTTGTGCCTTAGCCCTTTGGAAGATGGCTGATAAAATGCTAATACTGTTACAGTGACTTTCAGGGACTGTATGCCTCACAGACGTATGGTGTTGGTTTTTGAAAAGCAAAACTGTGACTTGGATATTAAACATTAAAGGTTTTGTTCAAGTTACATTTATTATTTACGTACGTTATTTCAGAAAATGCACTACAGTAACTACAGTGACTGTTGCAGTTCATACAGTGACTGTTACAGTGACTAGCAGTAACTGTTACAGTGACTTAAAGTGGAATAAAAGGCCCGTGCGCGACGAAAAATAATTAAGTAATTGTAGTAACTTAAAGTTACTTAATTGTAACTGTAACTGTACTGTAGGCGCTGGCGGTAAGTTATAACTGTAACTGTAACTGTACTGTATACCCAAAATGG
The DNA here is from genome assembly GCA_009428295.1 of Tilletia walkeri. NCBI lineage: Eukaryota > Fungi > Basidiomycota > Exobasidiomycetes > Tilletiales > Tilletiaceae > Tilletia > Tilletia walkeri. Next base: position 6,133 of record RDSH01000304.1, read on the forward strand.
ACAACTGTAAGTAGCTGTCCGAGCCTTGGTGGCTGGTATCGGGCAATGTACTCGTCGAACCGTTCGTGCTGTTCCTCTTTTCCCATTGTCGACATTCTCCTACAGACTGAGGAAGCCAGCTGCCAGGCAGCTACCAAACAAGGTCGAGAACAGCGTAGAATATAAGGTGATTCGGTTCATCCTCCCCGATCACGCCGGCTGGAATCAGAATACGGTCCGCACCCGCATGAATAAATCGAAACTTGATTTGCTCTCCGGTGGCTGTCGGCTGGCAAGGAGGAGTGAGAATATTGGTGGTCGATGAACGAGGAGAATTGAGAAAATCGGGGGTCGGATGGAGAGAAGAAATGGAACAGCGCTGAAGAGGGGAAAATGGGGTTTTTTGATGATCAAGGGACTGCAGATTGCTGAAAATTTCAAGAGCGTTGAAGTTGGTCTGTTTGTCAGGTAGGGGTCGATTGAGGCTGAGGTGCTGACTGTTGGGGAAAACCGAATGCGGCGAAGGCGATGAGAGCCACTGCTGCCCAGGTGCAGACTGCGAATCAGGTTGTAAAAGCTGTTGTTGCTGTCGAACTTGTTGCTGGGAGTTGAGGCGCTCTTCTTGCTCAAGATCATGAGTTACTGGCGTATCACAAGCTGTTGCAGATGAACAATTTGGTTCCGGCAGACAAAGAGTTGCTGCTGCGATTCATTTGAAAAGGTGATGGGGAGCGCCAACCCGTAAGAAAGAGCAGCACGAGTCGGATCGAGCATCAACGGTTGAGTCATGGCGGTGTTGACGGCTTTATACGAGGCGGTGGGGGATGGTGAAGGATGATATTGTTCCAAATTCGAAGTGTCTTCTGGTCGTATTTGGTGCCATAAAAGCTGGAAGGCGGGCCCCAAGGCAAATTCATCTTTCGACTTGCCGGCTGAAATGCGCTGAACACTGCTTGAGCGTAAGTTGAATCGCACTGGTCAGCCGTAGGAGGTAGTGTGCGATACGTAGTGTCCTGATGCCAACGATGCGATGAGGGTAATTGGTGACCGGTGACAGATGATCGTAGTTCAAGAACAAGACGGGCGCTACAGCGTATCTTCTTACCTTGAGCTTCACACACGCTGTCAGGGCTCAACCGCTCAGGAACGTTCAGCTTGAGGCTTGAGGCTTCAGGCGTCAGGTCTGAAGCCTCAAGCCTCATCATCCTCAATCGCTTGTACTCAGTACTCGTTACGGATGCACTCAATCTTCGCCGTGGAAGGGGAAGATATGGCGGAACTCCGCTGAATCTCCGCCGCGATTGCGGAGATATGAGGGAGTTCCGCTAAAAATCCGTCTTCCACGACGGAGATAGGGGGAGAGACGGGGGAGGGAGATCGCTCTGCAGTAAGTACAATCGGCGGAGTAGCGGAGATGACTTTCGAAAACCGCATCTCCGCCGCATTAAGGATGCACTGCGGAGTTACGCCGGAACTCCTCTACGCCTAACGCGTCTCCGCCGCGTCTCCGCCGCGTCTACGCCTTCATTTTTTCAGGGAAAAAGTTCCTACGCCTCGACGTGCCGGAGACGACGCGGAGATTTTTTGCGGAGCTTCAACACAAAATGTCCCTACGCCTTGAAGGCTAGTTACAGAAATTTCCAAAATCTCCCTACGCCTCATCTACGCCGATCTCCGCCGGAACTCCCCTCCTACGCCTAACGTTCACAAAATTTTCATCCCTGCCGAAATCTTCTCAGCTGTGCTTGTTACGCATAGTCAGTGTTTCTGGAATCCAAAGAACATTTCTGAGGTCCACACGCACGAAAACATAATTTTTCCAGGTGATGTCAGACCCCCCGACCGCCAGACGAGACTTTGGTTGAGACCCCAGACTTTTTCAAAATGGTGAGACTCCATGAAACCAAGTGCATTGGCGATAGGAACTCCATGAACTCCGTAGTGCAACCTTAGCTACTCGTTACGCAATCATGTATGTACCGAATTCTCCTGATGGCCTATACGCTCATAAGTCATACGAGTAAACGGAACGTGCCTGAGTTGGGCAATTGTCCCACACTCGCACACATACTGCAGTCTGCATCCGAATCCAGAGTTGATCGTTGATTTGATGGCTGATGCGCTGATGAGTGGTGCCTGACCTGATGCCTGAGATGCCTGATGAGATATGACTTTCCCATTTGCTCGACTCGGATGGAAAGACGAAAGATCTAAGAACGCAATCCATACGAGATATCAGAATAGGAGATCATGGTTCGTCAAGTCAGGTGCAGGCTTCAGAGATGAGTAATTAGTAGGCAGTAAATTAATGTGAATTCTAAAGTGAATGTGAAGCGTTGAAGAGTCGAGGGACAGTGTAGACGATACAGCGATATGTGCCCATCATTGCGTTATGCGTATGAGGTATGAAATATGACGTATAACACATTAACGCATGCCGATTGACGGCGCAGAAGAAATCCTTTGGCCAAACCTTGGAGTCGAAATCTTCAGTCGTTTGCTCGTGGTCTCTGTATGAAGGTGTCATCATCGATCATCCTGATCCGTGGAGTCAAGCGGCCTTTTGACTCCGCTTCCCGCTCGCCAACTGTTATGATCGTGCTCGAGCTCCAGTTTTGTAACTTTGTTGAATCAGCTAGCTTGTTCAACCGTTCGAGCTCTTTCTTCAGAGAGGCCGGCAGCGCTGGCTTGTTGAGCTGTTACAGTGTTAATGCTGCAATGAGAAGAACATATTTTCTTCGAGTTGCCCGAGAGGCAGCTACGTAAGCTTCAAAGCCAGCCCTCCGCAAGTCCACGATTGCTGGTACTTCTGCTGTGATGCCTTGAGCCGAATGTATGATCATGGCAAAGCCTGGCTGTATAGGCAACTGTTTTCTAGTAACCTGCTCAACTCGGCCGATAGCTTCGACGAACTTGAAGCTACTCGTAGCTGGCATGATTGGAAGACATCCGATCGGCAGGTTAGACGTTCTCCATGTTCCTGCGTCTAAAAAGCGCACGACGACGCCGCGCGGAACGGTATTGCCCCATTCATCTTCTACAAGATCCCATCCCTCTACTCGACCAAAGGCGCCGTTGGTGATACCAAGTGTGACGCTTCTATAAGCCCCGCGATAGACTATCGGCATTCTCACGAAGAGGGGAAGTCGACCTAATCCAACTTTGCTGCGAGCGGTGCCATTGAAGGATAGAAGTGCTTGACGTCGCTCTGAAGTCCTAGATGTGACACTCTTGTCGATACTCGATAGCGCAGCTGCTCACCAGGTCCTTTCCAGTTGTCAAAGCAAAGCGCAAGGCCTTTTGACGATTCTGCTGCCGGACTGCTTCATTCGTGTGGGTGAGGACGATTGCTTCTCCAGAGCGATCGATTGGGAAATTGGAACGCCTTCTGTTCTTCTGGCACTCCGTATCGCATTGCTGTTCAGAATTTCTACGTCAGCGGGTGTATACTTTCGTAATCGCAGTCGTGATAGAGTTGATGCCATCTCCACGTCTTGCATTCGCAAATCGCATCTGCTCTTCGAAGTCGACAACTGCATTGACTTTCTTCCAGACTGCGCGACCAAGCTCAACCATGGTTCGATGCTGCTGAGTCCGCGAGGCTGATGAAGACGTCGAGTAGAGCGCGGCTTGGGCGACCGGCGGCAGCTGACAGAAGTTGCCAGCAGAAAGAACGTTAAGGCCTCCAAAAGGCACGCCCATATTTTGCGTACCGACGCGCAATGCGTGATCGATGCAAGTTAGGCGAGCGTCCATCAGGATTCTCCCGTGAACCTTCAGATTCTTCGTTGGACCGCCAGGACTTTCCCCTCTTGACCCGACAACAGAAAGTCAGGAACCTCATTGACCCTGTATTTTAGTCCCATCAACCCGTCAGAATTCTCCGCTCCCCCCGCATGCACCCCCCCATTTACCCGCTATGTAGGCCACAGCCCCTCCGACTGACCCCATCACGCGCCCGTCAATGACCTGTACGTACTATCCGCTCCCCCTTCAAACATTCCTCTGTCGGACCGAGGCTCACCGAGAAATGTAAATTCTTGGAGACAAATGAATGATACTCTGTGTTGACCGTTGATGCGGTGATGCTGCTTGATGCTTGATCCTGCTCACACCCTGCGGACTGAAACACATCGATCGATCGATCAATTCTCGCATTCATTGATTCTAACGTTGACACTCACTCGCTACTTGTCATGACCCTGTCCTGACATACAGCCAGCGTATCAGAGGTTCAATCGGCTTCTTCCTCGGCTCCGTCTTCGACCCCGTTCTCGGGCCTAAATCTCCGCCAACTTTCACATCCAACTGTTCCGCATCATCACCTCCCCAACAAAACAGGCCTCGGCCCTTGGCCCCGCCTCAACAACTCACCACACTGATCTCCTGCCTCTTTCTCGTTCTGATGTTCCCAAATCTTCCCCAACAATTATCTTTCTATTCCCAGCCGCTTGGGTATAAGTACAAGCCTATTCCCTCCTACATGGATCTAGAATCCCACAAGCGACTATCATTTTATCACCCTCACCTTTTCCTCCTTCTTTCCTACCATTTTATCACCCTCACCTTTTCCTCCTTCTTTCCTACCATTCTATCACCCTCACCTTTTCCTTCTTCTTTCCTACCATTTTATCACCCTCACCTTTTCCTTCTTCTTTCCTACCCTCTTATCACATCTTCCCTTTCCTCTTCCTACCCTTCACATATCACCTCTCTTCCTCTTCTCATCGTTTTATCACACCCCTTCGTTCTCCTCCTTGAAATCTCCAAACCCTCGTGTTTGCTCTGACCTCTTTCACCGACTCTCAAGTCCCTCGTCGTTATCGCTTCCGACACACTCCTCACTCCTCTCAACCTTACTTTCTCACTTCTCTCACCTTCTCGCACGACCTACGAGGCTTTTTCCTTTTTACTTTGATCACATCCCTCCATCTAGTCCTTCATTTCGACTCATTTCGTCAGGACCCCAAATTTGTGGTCATTCCTCTCACCAAAAGTCATCTTTTTGGAGTCACTTTCCAAATCTCATCCTCGAGAGTCTGGATCGTGATACTACTCTTCTCACTGTGCAGTGTACACCTTCATCAGGCATACCGCAATACCGCATGACTCATGGACTCATCAGCGCATCAATCTGGCATCTCTCAAGTCTCACTCTCCCTTGTTCAACGCAGGTGACGGAGAACATCAGCGAAGACCGGGCAAACACCGGCAAAGCTGCCCCCAAGACGCCACGATGTGGTAGGAGACCTGGTCGAGGTCTGTGAGATCAAGAGCAAATCTCGATAGCCAATGAAGAGGTCACCAAGCGAAGCGCAACGAGAAATAAAGGAAAGAAAGAGTGTGAATTCAAAGGAGAAAGCAGTGGATTAAGGATTAGCACGGAGTAATAGCGTTGTCCCCGAAGTAACACGGAGGGCTGCGCCTCCGCGTTTCCCAATTCCGCCGGAATTTTCGTTTTCCAGAGCGAACTCCGCCTCCGTCAAACGCTAGAAAGCGGTAAAAAGGAGCTCCGTGCTCCGACGGAATTTTATGAAATTCGTAATGCCAGCTCCGCGCTCCGCGCTGCACGTAACTTTTGTTGAATTCAAGATTGCTCCTCCGTCCTCCGCGTGTGCGAAGCCCGGAATTCCGCAGAACTTCCGCGGAGCTCACTCGTGATATGAATGACTTCCATGGCAGCTGTGACCTGAGCGTAGCGAGATTGCTAGTGCCTCATATCGTTTCTGTTGCAATCAAAGTACCTCTTGAAAGCTATTAAAGCACAAATGTGCATGTTTAATGTCGTTGTTGTGTCCTGAAGTTGCTCATTTTCCCGGAATTCCGCACGATTCCGCGGAATTTTGACGGAATTCCGGCGGAGCGGGCTCGAAATGAGGTCACGTGACCCTCACTTTTGACTGTCACGTGACCTCGTAGCTCCGTCGGAACTGCGCGGAAGTTCCGTGAAAATTCCGAAAACACTTAGCCGATTCCGCGCTCCGCATATTTTCAAGAAATCTCATCATCGGGCTCCGCGCTCCGCATAAATCCCCGCCTCGGCGGACTCCGTGTGTTTCGAAGTTCAAAAGTTCTCAAAAAATGAGCTCCGCGCCAGCTCCGTTAACAACCTTACGGAGTCAGCCCCGGAGCGGCTTTCTCGCAGCGTCCCGGTTATCCGGGGCCGTAATCCGGGGGAGCCGGGAATACGGAGTGAGAGTCCAGAAGCTGGGTCCACTTTGTCGGAGTACGGAGCTGCCATCGGGCCACGGCAGAAACTCTCCCGGAATACGGAGTAAACTCCTGCGAAACATGACGGAGTACGGAGTTACCTCCAGAGTCCGGGGCGCTCCGGGACCTCCACATTTTCCTGATATGAAAGGCATTTTGCCATAAACATGGGTATTTCGGGGTATTTCGAAAAATCCATTTTCCAATTTCTCATCTCGCCGTCTAAAATTAGGCAAAAACAGCATTTCAAGTGCTCACAGGCAGCTCCCTCAAGGACAGCTGCTAAAGCTTGATGAACCTTATATATTGTTAATCACACCGGATTTTGGGTGCTGTGAGATAACTTCCCAGAGTACGGACACCGCACATATTGACCCCGGTGGCCGATCTCAGGGGTCATACGGAGTCACGGGCGCCGGCGGGTTCATCCGCAATCCAGGGGAGAATGGACGTCTGGGACGGAGGAGTGAGGACTCAACTGTGCGAGATAATGTTGAGCACGGAGCCGGGAGCGCCTATCCGGCGCGCTTCGCTGGACATTTACAGGCCAAATTCTTATTCCGCACTCCGAGTAAGTTTTACCGCTGTTGGAAATCTCCCTCCGTACTCCAGCAGACCAATCAGACTTTCTGAAATCGCACTTCCGGGAGACATATCAGGCTTTATGAACTCGCCCTCCGTAATCCGGTAAAAGTTCTGCAGTGCCAAAGGTCTGGCTCCGCGCTTCGTACAAGCGGAGTACGGAGTTTCGGGGGAGCTCCGTTCAGCTCAGGCTGCGTCAGGATGCCCAGCGCATATAAAGTTTGAATCGCCCCTGGAGGTAGTGGTGATGCGTATTCTACTATATAGAGCTGTTGAACATGTATGGGCCATTCTCCCATTCAAAAACACGGGAAAAAATGACAGATCACAGAAAAAATTTCTGATAATGAAGAGAAATTAGCCGGAGCGCTTCGGAGCTCCGGCGGAGTATCCGGGAAAATAGAGTTTAAATGAAATTGTCGAGCTTCGTACTCCGTTCCAGCAGCATCTGTTTATAAAATACCACTCCGCACTCCGTCCGAAAATAGACGAAGGGGATAACTTTGCTCCGTACTTTGCACACATTTTAGATTCCAACTCCGTACTCCGGCTGCTCTGCATTCCCCAGAGTAAATCCTTCAAATTCCACTCCGCACTCCAGGCTCCGCCGGGGTGCGTTCCCAGATAATCGAGGAGCTCCGGGAAAGCCACTCCGGGGCTTACTCCGTGCTCAACCTTAGGTGTCGGGTAGACCCTGCAACTTATCATCATTGAGATTTCTCTAAGATCACAGCGCCTAGTCCCTACTCCTTACTCCCTGGGTGTGGGTCACTGAAGTCTGAGGAAAGCTCTTGACCTTCAGTCAAGGTCACTATCCGGCGTTCTCCACTTTTCAAAACAAGTAGCGAGCTCACAGCGAAATGAAGTGAGATTGCGCGGCCAGGAAGAATGAGTCAATAAATGCGGGGGACCAGGCGTTCGAGCCCCAATAGCCTCATTCCCCTGTCCTGCGCCGTCGCTGCCCTTGCTTTTTCATTAACATTATCCTTCCAGGCACGGGCGAAGAAGGCACATAAACTGACGTGATGGAATGGGATGGCTCACTAATGCAAGAACTCGTAATAAACTGCAATCAGGACTATAACAGCCACCACATCAGCGACTCCTCCGAGCGCTGGGCGCTGTCGGCTTCTTTTCTTATTCTTTCAATTTTGCCAGACATGTCCCGGACGGGCGAGGACGTCTAATTCCTCTTTCGTCAATCGTCACGCATATCATTATTTATCCTTTACAAGTTCTACCTGATTTCATCGGCTGTCCTCAACTTCTGTCACTTATGGTGGGCTTCCGTGAGAATACGTGCGGTCTGGGACTAGCAGCTCTAGTAGGGGAAAAATGCACGAGGAGCTGAAAGGGTAAGCAAGGACATGCATAGTCGTCGACCGAGCGCATAGGGGAAAGGCGATGGAGACGAAGGATGATGGAGGAAAGAAGCTACAGAGCAATCGGAGAAAAACAGAGAATTACGATTTACGAACAAGTGCTGCAAGCACTCGGCAGGACTTCGGGCACTCCGGACTGCAAGATGAGGAGATTTGGGCCCAGTCTCTCTGAATAGACTTATAATAAACCAGTCTCCGTAGCTTCGTGATGAAAAATTTAGCCGCTGCTTTTTCGCATTTCAGTCGCTTCAGAGCCCGTCTCTAAAGGGTGTTCGCTGGCCGCAAAGGAAATTGCTTCATCTGGAAGCCCGAAGCAACTACACGCTCCGGGCGCCTCGGAGCAAACCTTCGAGGCATGTCGATTTTGAGCTTTGACTTTCTCGGCTCACCGAGAGGTGTCTCTCTTACCACATCCGTACATCACAGGCGACAGCTCACCCTCTTCCAGCCCGAACTCCTCCATTTCACGACAAACTTCAAAATACCTATCCCATTGTCCCTTACTGACTACGACTACAGCGCGACTCATCAGCTTCCATCTTCACCCAGGTCCCAACATGGTTTCCTCGGCTCACAAGAAGAAAAAGAGACCGAAGAGCACCAAAAAGGTCAATCTTCCTTGATCCTTCTCCCTTCCGTCGCGATCACATCTGGAGCCCGCTCCTGAGCTCGGATGGCTTCCTTGAAGGACAAGACACTACCGCGTTGCACCAGCTATGGCGCTTAGATGTCATCTCGAACGACGTCCGTCTTTTGGATGACACCCCCCCACACACTACGCCTAAAACACGAAGTCGTCTCAAATCACATCAGAAGCGAGCTCAGAGACTTTCACAACTACATGCGCAACCCAGAAATGACGCAACCTCTCAAAGAGCGTCTTACGTCCTTTTCCATGGACCTCAACCAGTGTTTCGTAACCTACTATAGTATGTCAATTTTTTGGTATATAGTATGTTTTCCTCCCAGAGGGGAGGTAACATCCTATAGTATACAAAAGTATGCGATAGGATACTATATTATCTTTTTGAAAAAAACCTATGTAATAGTAGTGGTATAGTGGTACGATAGGAGTAGTACGGCATCCCAATCTCGTGCCGTACTACTATAGGTCTATAGGATTACTATAGCATGTTTTTTGCACAGCAGAATGCTATAGCATATCATTTCACCTTCAAAAAACATACTATCACTAACCTAATAGTACTACTATTCTTTCTCGCAGAAGAAGTAGTACTGATTGGATAGTATTACTATAGTAGTAATGTATCCCCAATAGCAGTACTATCATACTCCTTTTTGACAGTTTGAGTGCTATACTACCACAAACAACATACTATAGTATACTTTCCGCGTTTCGTTTTCAACAAAGTACTATTGTGATACTATAGTATGCACTATTGTGATACTATAGTATGCGCCCGGATTTTCGAATAGTAATTAGTATGTATTACCTTTTTGAAAATTTTTCTCAGAAGAAAACATACTATATACTATTTTCCAAATGGTATGGTAGTATTGCAGTATACTATAACCCCAATAGTATATAGTATGCCGCAACACTGACCTCAACACAGCGAGACAGAAGAGAAACACTTCAAGTTTGATAGTGGGGATGCGACTCGCTACGCGCACGGGGTAGATGGATCATGGATGGCGTTAATTTTTCTCATGTGGCACTTGTGGCGGCTCAAGACTATGACCATCAGTCATCACAGACATGGCGTCAGAATCTGGTACGTATTCCGAGGCTGTTCTATCAGCTCGCTTAATTGCGTAGCCTTGCTGCTCACGCATGTTTGTTTCTCAATTTCTGTTCCTAGACTTCGTTGTCGCCCTTCAGCCAGCCTATCCTTACATCAGGGACCAATACACCGAACAGTCTATTCGCGAGCTGGATCTTGCGATCACAGCAGCACATAGAGTCTCGGACCCCTCAAAAAAGAGACTGTGGATGTCAATCGGCTCGGCAAGGCTATTACGAACTCAGCTCTCGCATCCTGGACCAGCGGCTCCGCCCTTACACCTTCGGCGCCATGCTCTCCACTGTTATTTTCAATCGCTTTGTGTGGGAGAACATACGGATCCGATTCATCTGCGGCCGATAAGATACGGCAGAGTTCGGAGACGGCGATCAGAAAGGACTAAATCAGCGATCACGGTTTACCACACGTGACACGGGTCAAACCCAGCGGCCAGCTCCGCAACAGATCAAAGAAATGGGGGCTCCTGAACTCTGAAGACGTCAGTCCATTTCTTTCTGCGATCATACATTGCGCAAGATGTTATGTCGGTGAAGCGTCTATCGTTGTAAGGGCTTCCAGGATTTGCCATCTGGCAAGGTCGGCGAGCGCAGAAAAGCTTCAATCAACTGAAGGTGTTCGATCGCGAGACGGACGAATCGGCTGGTCCCATGTATAGAATAGTAAAAGTGCGGAGCTCCGCAAATGCGAAGTAATCGGATTTTTCACGTTTTGCGGAGTACTTCGCATCTTCATCGGGCGAAATGACGTGTTGTGCGGACTGCGGAGTACTCCGTTGTTCCGCACTTTTTAAGGCAAACTTTTCGGCTTCCTCTGTACTCCGCACTTTTATGCCGGCCGGCGCAAGGTTACTCCATACTCCGCAAATTTTGATTCAAATCGGACGCGGAGCCGCCACTGCGGAGTTTGTGCGCAGCAGTCCAAAAATCCATTGAAGATGGTACCTGAACGGTGTCAGAACGGCACTGAAACGGCTGACAAAATTTCGTTTCAAGAAAGTGGCGTTTTTGCGGAGTAGATGCGGAGTGAGCGGAGTAACCAAAATTTTGGCAGATCTGACGGCCTTACTTTGTGCTCTGCATAATTTCACCTCATTTTAGCGCGGAGTACTCCGTTGATTTTGGGTAAAAAAAATTGTCCTCCGCACATTTTGCGGAGTACGCTGCGAAGGAAGAGTGCGGACTGCGGAGTAACCCGTGAAACTTTGCGGAGTCCTCCGCAATTTTGTGAAATGAGCTACTCCGCAAGTCAGCCTTAATATAGAACCTCTTTGGAGATGTTTGTCGCCCTCCAACTTCTTTTCGGTGCACCCGGCCGAGTCACAGATGCTCTTCCCGCCACCTTGGGTTCCTTTTGCTACATTCGTATGCCCCCCCCCTGCTCTTTGCCGTCTTGCGCACAAACCACACGAAATGGATCAAAGAGGACTATCAGAAAAAAAAACATTCCCTTGCCGTTCCAGTCACTCGTACAGTCGTACTTGACTACATTGAGCTGCGCAAACAATTGCACAGTACAGAACTTTCTCCAACCGAGTCAGAGGTCTACGAATTATCAATTACGATCAACCATTCTTTGCTGACCCAAACGGGAGTCAGCTCAATGAGGCAACAGCAAGGCAACTCGTTGGAGACCGTAGCTCGGAGTTTTCAGCGCTACGGTCTACGGGACGCTAGCTGGTTGAACTTCGGAATGACAAAAATCCGTCACCTACAAATCTACAATTCACAGTTTTCAAAGAAACCTGCCCTCAGCCAGTGGGAAGAGATGCAGACGCATCTCTCTGGCTCGAAGACGAAATATCTCACCAGTGCGCGGAAGATTAGGTGCAGCGACCGGATCTTTTCGCAGAGGGTAAAAGCCGGGATAACAGCCTCAAAGACACGTCGAGATTGGATTGGTGTCACTAAGACACTAACACGAACCTTCATGAACCAGAGTCCAGACAATACACAAGCGGTGTAAGTAGCTTTGCCGTGTAGGCGTGTACCAGGTGAAAACTGCATGACATTTACCGTTTACTGATCATACTCTCACAGTCTCACCATCTTATGCGTTATGCACCGACCACCGTTACCTGGGCGTTATTTTGCTTCATATCTGGCCTCAGTGAAGCTTCCTGGATCAATGCACGAGTGTCGATTCTCATCAACACCGAAAATTCCTCTGACGAAACCGACTCTGAATACGATTACATCGACTCTGACGACGAACAAACAGAAAGATATCGTGATTAGACCGTAATAGGGTCCAGGCCACAGAATATCTCTTGCACAGCGGTTCACGATACGTATCAGCTTCTGGCTTGACGAGAAGCCAGTCTGCGTCCAAATCATCCTCCAAAGTTTGGAACACCAGAACTCCGAACTCAAATACGACGACGGACGATCCGCAAACCACGTTTCAATGCTGAATGCGCCATGGTCCCGTAGACGCTCAAAATTAGGCCCTGCGAAGATTTAGTGATTTACGACATCGTTCTTGGGCCCCAGCTTACAGCTATGGCAGACTGTACGCCAGTACGGGCTACGGCGATGTGATGTTTGCCGACGCCAGTTCAGATCTCGGCTACGACAATAGTCGCACGTTTTTGGGCATAGTCATAGTCATAGTCATAGTCGTAGGCATCTTTTGAAAATTCGGAATAGCCATAGTCGTAAAGTGTAAACTCGTAAGTCTGACTATAGTCCCATAGTCGACTATGGTCGTTACCTACTCCGTTGTGCAACCATTTCGGCTATAGTCTGACACTCTGACTTTTTACGCGACTATCGTGACTATAGTCCGACTATGAAAAATCTATAGTCCGCAGCTGTCACTTCTCGCATCACTGACCACACATCTACAGTCTACACCAACGATAGTCAGACTACACCAAGGATAGTCAGACTATCGAAGTGTGACTATAGTCGTACCTCTTCGTGACTATAGCCGTCCACTGGCGACTATAGTCACTTCCTGGCTTCCAGCTTCCTCCGGTCATGGTTCATAGTCCACACTGCAGTCTGCAACTATAGTCGTGAAGATTGTCAACTATAAGTTATAACTGGACTATAGTCGACCTATAGTGGCTCAACAGCCTGACATCGAACAGCAGCGACTATTGCGACTACAGTCGTTGAATCTCCAGGGTATAGTCATAGTCATAGACTCATAGTTGAAAGAACGACTATCTGCGACTATGACTGTAATAGTCGTATAGTGAATAGTCGCATACTCGCATTCGCATAGTCGCGCCGAGCTGTGCGCCCACTGCCCAGTATGTTTCATCTTTTGTCATATCGTCATGTCATGTTTCACATATATGACAATCTGAGGTTTTTTTTTTGGTATATGACTTTATGATTGTATGACATATATGACAAAAGGGACAAAATTTTGTCATATGATCATGTTTTAAAAAATCGGTGTCATATATGACAAATATGACAAGAAACATGACAAATTCCGGTGACCTAAGCCTCTTTGTCATATATGTAGGCCATATTAGTATCGCAACAGGGTGTGTCGGTCGTTGGACACCCTCAGACACAGCTTAAGTCCGACACAGCTCGAATATGTGCTTTTGTAGAGGCGCGCGGAGCGCGCTTAGAAAATTTTGTAATGCTATATACAACGTCTGGGAACCCCATCCAGCACCATAACCAGGCAACCAGCCAATTTCTCTCTGATTGCGACCGGCTTTCGTGCTCAGACTATCGGGAAGGCCTCCGCCGAGGTCCACAGAGAGAATAATTGAGAAATTTGAGCGATTTTTGGGAGAAATCGACGTGTCTGAGGTCAAAAAATATGCTGGCATATCATGACAGAAAAGGTCCCGATATGTGGTCTGTAAGGTCACATACTGTGTCTGGCTGTGTCGGACACGTGATGTCCGACACAACTTGAGATCCGACACAAGATCCTAATCTGTCATGTTATCATATGATCATGTTTGCCATGTTTGATGTTTGTGATAACATGACGAATTTTACCCCGCAGGCCCGCATGGTGACAGTGCTTGCCGGAATGTTATGACCGGTAGGAGTCATATAGGTCATATGACCAAAATAGGAGTCATAAAGTCATAAGTCATATAATGAAAATAGGAGTGCCCGGAAGGTCATGTCATATGACCACGTTTGGGGGAAAGCCGGTCATATATGACTTTATGACCCAAAATATGACCGTATTGCTGACAATATGTCCCTCGGGTCATATTAGGATTCCTTTTGTCATATTATGACTCCTAAATATGACCAAAATATGACCCGAGCTCTAATTTTCAGTCAGGATAAGGCGTGCAGTGGCGAAATTTTCAGTGTAAAATCAGGCATTCTGATGTTCTGGAGCCTCCCTAGCCCCCCCTCCCCCCCTCCCCCTCTCTCTTACGGCTTTACACAAGAAAAAAAGCTCCGGTTACCAATATGGCTCCCAAGTCCCAAGGTATGACATGCGAGAAGGCGAAAGGGAATAGGTAGAACGAGAGAGATCAGGTGAGAAACGCAGAAGCGGCTGTCGAGGAAATGAGGTGGAAACGGGCAAAGAGCACTGCGGGTCGCACAATGTAAATTGACGCGTCAACGTCCAACGACATGCTTACATAACCGCCGGAGCGAGCCGGCACACTGATAAATCACCGCTTCAGCTCCGAAACACCGTCTTCTTCCTGTAACCCATCATCTACTGATACAAAATGACATCTGATAGGTGTGAAATGCCTATGCTGCTAGCAAGGACCAGAACAAGAGCTTCAATTGCGATTTCTGAGCGATTTTCTAAATATGACCCGATATGACCCGAAATTAGGGTCATATGACCTATAATAGGAGTCATATCATATGACCGACCTCGGATCCAAAACCAAATAGGAGTCATGTCATATGACCAGACCCCCAAAATAAGGGTCATATGACCTATGAAAAGCACTG
>RDSH01000305.1:0-20867 GCA_009428295.1 Tilletia walkeri
CATCCACAACTTGCCCACTAACCCGACACTTTCCACATTTCCAATCCACCATCAATCCACAAAATTTTCTACTGAGCTTCATGCTTCATGCTTCATCCCAAGGGGAGAGACGCGTCTTGCGATGCGACGCTTTTCCGGGGTTGCTCATCGGGAGGAGGACGGAGGTGCTGTCAAACTTGTACTCAGATGAGACCGACCGCGGCAGATCGGCCGACTCATTTGGGTGATCGGTGATGCGTGATGTCGTGGACGGCGGCGCGCTCTATATGTCACTGTCATGGCCTACACATTTACATAAGCAAACGCGAGACGCGGAGGAGGGTGGTGAAGCCGTGGTGCCTGGTGGTGCCTTGAAAAGACTGCCAGCAGGCCGGGAGCAGGGAGCAGGGAGCAGCGAGAACCCGCTATCCGCACGCGGACCAGCGACGAGAGGCGAGCAGGGTGCTGGGCTCGGGTCACTCGGTCACTTGAGGCCGATTCTAGTTGAGGTGATGCTGCAGAGTGCAGCCTGAAAGCGGCACTAGTACAGAACCTTCGATGCCGATGCTCAGAAGGAGTTAGTCAGCGCTGTGATACAGAAACGGAGTCCCTCGACGTCGATGTTCTCGCGACCCAGGAAGTCCGCCGAAGGTGGTAAGGAAACACGCGACGACGCGAATGGAGATGTCTTGGCAGCCAAAAACACTCGACTCCCATCATCGATCAGCACGACCGACACGCCGGTAAGGTTGCCCCCGCGTGCTCGTTCGAGCGCAGTGAGGCGGTGAGAATAACAAAAAAAGCACTTTGTTCCTAGGAAAAGATGAGGTGATGAGGGAGATGAAAATTCATAACAGGATGATGGGTCCAAAGTACTCAAGAGCGGGTGGGGATTGGGGGATTGTTGTTGCTCTCCCCAAGCGTTTCCAACTTCTATCTCTCGCCTTGCTCACCTCTCCTTCTCTCCCTCTCCCTCTCCCTCTCCCTCTCCCTCTCCCTCTCCCTCTCCCTCCATCCCTCCCTCTCTCCACGCACTGTGGTATTTGCTGACTTGCTCTCCTTCACTCTTTACTTGCTTGCTTCCCTTTGAAGGATGACACGTTCCAGCGCCTTTGCAGCTTTAGCAGCCGCAGCGACCCTCGCCGCGCTCGCAGCAGCTCTGCCCCACCCAGATCTCTTCAATCTTCGCTCGGTCACTTCTGAGTATTCCAAGCTTAATGCCTCTTACGACTATATTGTTGTAGGGGGAGGGTTGGCAGGCCTTACTGTCGCGGCACGTCTCTCAGAGGACCCCAACATCACCGTCGCAGTCATTGAGGCAGGAGAGTCGGGCATCGGAGAAAGCAAGCTCACCACTCCCAGTGCAAATGTGAGTTGTCGCGCTAATCCTTCCCTGTTGCCTATTGAACTTCTTTTCTGATTGTTCGCATTCCGTCTCCATAGCTCTACGATACTTCGCTCAAAACTCCGTACGACTGGCAGTGGACAACGACAAGGTATGTCTGCATCCGTTCTCCTGAGAGGCCCGTTTGGACAAAGATGGGGGGGGGGTTAAGGATGTCATTGCAAACTGACCTTTCTCCTCCACTCGCAGTCAGAGTGGACTCAATGGTCGAACACCGGACTGGCCACGAGGAAAAGTGCTCGGCGGGTCATCAGCCGTGAACGGTCTCTACATGGTCCGCTCCTCCAAGATCGAGAGCGATCTCTGGGCAGGCTACACTGGCGCACAGGACAGATTCTCATGGGACACCGGCCTCCTTCCTGCTATGAAGAAGAGCGAGTCGTTTTCTCCCCCCACGTCAGCGGTCCTCCAGTCTGTGCCCTCCACTCAGTTCAACGCAGACAGCCACGGTACCAACGGTCCTATTCACGCTACATGGCCAGCCACATCATATCCCATCGTTGAGGCCTACCTCCAGACGCTCAACAACATCGGCGTGCCGCTCAACCCGGACCCGGACTCTGGCAATAGCTGGGGAACCTTCTACGCAACCAGCTCAATCAACCCGTCCAACTGGACCCGGAGCTTCTCTCGAACAGGCTACCTCGACCCCAACAAGGGACGCAAGAATCTTGATGTCCTCACTGGGTACCAGGTCACCAAGGTGGTCTTTGACTCATCTTCTTCCGGTGGAAATCTGCGTGCAACTGGGGTACAGTTTGCGCAGGGCGACGGAGACACTGTCCGAACCCTCAAGGCAACCCGCGAAGTCATTCTCTCCGGAGGCGCCATCAATTCGCCCCAGATCTTGCAACTCAGTGGTATCGGGTCTGCTTCGCTCCTCAAGAAGCACAAGGTTCCGGTGCTGAAAGATCTGCCCGGCGTTGGCTTCCACCTGCAAGACCACCTTGCCACTGCTGTCAACTTTGCCCCTAAGACAGACAACCTCGCTCCTATCGGCGTTACTGGTAACGCAAAGTCAGATTCGTGAGTTTTCACTTGGGGATGGATTTCCTCTCCCTGCATCGAAGCTTTTCCACGATTTCTGATAGACGTATTTGTTCCTTCAGCTACGTCAATGCTGCCATCTCCTACGTCAACATATCCACCCTCTTCGGTGGACAAGCCGGCGCAGACTTCTTCCTCAACCAACTTCGAGCCAATGTTTCGCAGATTGTCGATGCGTACGATGCGCCGCCGCAAGTCAAGGCCGGATATCAGAGGACCCTGACCGATCAAATTGAGACGATCTTCAACTCGCCCCTTGGTCTCGTCGAGCTTCTCTTTGCCATGGGTTTCGGAAACGTTGCTGTCCAGGGCGCCCTGCAACACCCGCTTTCCCGCGGGTCGATCCAGATCGCCTCGTCGAACCCTTTTACTCCACCCAACATTGATGCCGGATATCTCAGGGTCCCTGCCGATGCAGTCTTGCTCCGACAAGGTCTCAAGCTCGCTCGCCAGGTCGGAACCGCTGCGCCGCTAAACAACTACTTTGGTGACGAGCGTGCGCCGGGATCCGGTACGCAGTCGGATGCTGACTGGGAGGAGTACATCAGGAACACGGGACAGACGGAGTACCACCCCAGTTGCTCATGCTCCCAGCTGCCGGAAGAATTGGGCGGGGTGGTCGACAAGGATTTGCTCGTGTACGGCACCTCGAATCTGAGAGTGATCGACGCTTCGATCCCGCCCATCTCGCTCTCGGCCCATCTGATGACGGCCACCTACGGCATTGGCGAGATTGGCGCGCAGATCGTCAAGGATGCTCGGGCGGCTGCTGATGGTGTTGGAACCGCGGGTATGAATGGCACGGCGGCTAGCGCTGCAAATGGCACGGGTACCGATGCGGGCCAAGGCTCTGGTGGGGGCACGAGCGGCGATGCTAGGTCGGCGACAAGCTCGATGCTCTTCTCGCTTACACTGCCCATCGCGGTCGGAGCTTTGTTGGCGGTCACGATGGGTGCATGAGGCGGACGATCGGACGGTAACACGCATCCTTCCAACTTTTTCAGCTTCAATTTCACGAGCGGACGATACGCGTCGACAGCTGCAGATACTACGACTTCGACTCACTGCTACAGTGACTTTCTCAACACTTTCTGCCTCTCCACATCGCTTGAGACGACGCACACTCTGCCAGGCTCTTTCTCCATCCTCTTTCTCCATCACACCTTGCGGATCGACCACAAGCCCTGTTTCCTTTTTTTTCTTCCGGCTGGTCCCTTCCTTCTCTTTACAACAAACGGACACTGCCACCATCAAATTTTCGTCAGCGCACTATCACGACACATACATACAAGAATCAAGAACCAATCAGATACTCGCACTCCCGCTGGGAAACTGGTCGAAGGGCGGACGCTTCCATCCTTTCTCCCCTTCCCGCCATACCCTTAATCCCAGCCATCCCCCAAAAGTTGTACAACTCTCTCCCTCTCTGTCTCATCTCTCACCCTTCTCTAGCAAATGAAAAGCAAACGTCGAATCAAGAGTGTTGTTCTGTGCCGTATACCGTCTCCTGTTGTTGTTCCCCTGCATGTTGGTGTTGGTCTCGCGTCAGAACGCGTCGAAAGAGGTCGGTCGAGGAGAACAACAACATCAACCGGCTACTGACGATAACCACGAACCTCGCAATTACTGATCGAAAGGATGTCAGATCGCAGTCGTGCGTCTCTCTCCAACAAGCCAGCGCCAGGGACAGGAGCAGGGTCGAATCTACCTCGACGCGCGCCTTCGCCCTCCAGCGCTGCCTTCGCGTCCGCATCCACATCCAAGCCTGCAGGCGCTAGTCGGATCTCCGCTGGTCCTCCGGCCTCCTCAATTCCCACGACATCAAGATTCGGCTTCAATGGGGCTGGAGCCAGTGGTATCCCTGCTGCTCCTGCTTCCCGGATTGGATTACCACGGTCTACGGTGGGGAGTACGGGTCTGGTGAAGAGGACTTCTTCCGTGGCTGGGTTGTCTAATGAAGGGCCTGGTGAGTTTCCTCCGCTTCGATGTGCTCATGATCACAGGGAGAAGGCTGACGAGTTTGTTCTTATGCTTATGGAAGGCGCTGCAAAACGAACGGCTACGACGGCACCAGTATCATCCCAGGCACGATTGATTCCACGGCCGAGTTCGCGCGCATCAATAGCGTCCACTACAGGGTCCGAAAACAATGGACTCATCGGCGCCCAAGGACAGGACACCTCTCTTTCCGTCACATCATCCGCAAATGCTGGCGTACCGGACCACCTCCTCTCTGGCCCACCCTCCGAGTCAGCCGAATACATGCTCAGCGTTATGAAGAACGAATATGAGCGTCGGATCCTTCTCCAACAACAACAAACTGCTGCGCTCGAAAAGCAACTGGCCGCAAAGGTACGAGAGGTTTCCAAAGCAGAGCGCAAGACGATGGAAATTGTGGATGAATGGGAACGGGCGAAGACGGGAATTGCAACTCGGGAGGAGGAGATGCAGTCTGTTCGAGAAGGGTTATGCGCAGAGTTGGAACAGGTTCGGGAACAGTATATCTCCATCAGCACAGCGCACGAGACTCTCCTCGCAGAATCACAGCAGAGCTCAGCGGTGATGCATGAGGAACTTGTAGGATTGCGGTCGGAGGTTGCCCAGCTGAGGGCCGAGAGGGACAAATTGGGGACTGAGGCTGTGGAAGCAGGGGAGAGGGCGGACCGAGCGGAGGAGGAGAGGGAGATGTTGGAGAAGGTCTTGGAAGAGGAGGCTGCGAAGGGTCTGGAGAGGGAGGAGAAGGTCAGGGAGGCTGCTACTGGCTGGGGAACGAGGGAAGAAGCCGAGACTGTCGAAAAAGAGATCAAACGTGAGTTCTCGTGTTTCTTTGCTTTCCGTCGTCACTTTACGTTGGCCTTGCTGACTTGCTTCTGCTTTCATTGACACCAGGTCAAGCGCTTCACATACGAGCGCAGGAGGAGACGATTGCCAAGCTCAGGGCGGAAAACAAGTTCCATGTCGAGACGGCGACTAATATCGAGCTTCTGCGCGAGGAGAAGCGATCCTTGGAGTCCAAGCTACGTGGAATGGAGGAGCTGAGACACACTCTCGCGGCTGCGGAGGCGAAGGCGCATGAAGCTGTCGAGATTAATGCCGCGTGGTGAGTCCCATTGTGGCTGTTTCCATACAGGGTCATTCTTGCTGCATGATGGCACCTATACTGATTCATTGGGATACCACACTGTTGCAGGACAAGGGCAATCGAGGAAACACTCGCAGCCGGACCAGATGCACATACAATAGCTCAAATGCTCGAAACAGAGACAGAACCCATCTCACTGCCGGCCCCACCTTCCTCACCCCTGACTCCCTCTACATTCCAAACCTACCTTCGACAACTCCTTGCCGTCCAAGGCGGTCTTTCGGCACGCGCCTCTGCTGCAGCGCAGACTGTGGCCGAGCTCAGGGCAAGAGTGGAGGAGACGGAAGAGATTCAAGGCGAGCACGCGATGGAGCGGGATCGGATGGGAAGGGAGTTGGCAGAGGAGAAGGCAAAGAGCATGCGTGCGGTTCGAGCTGAGGAGCGACTGAAGAGCGAGGTGACGCGCTTCAAGGACATCCTTGCTTCGTACGAGGCTGAACAACAGACCTTCAAGGCGAGTGGGAGTGCGAGTAGGTATGATGAGGCTGCTGCTGGTCGGATCAAGTCTTTGGAGAGCTTGGTTGAGGAACAGAATGCGCAGTGTGATACGCTGGGAGCGGAGCTTGAGGCGGCTCGGAAGCAGCTGGCGGGAGCTCGAGAGGCCATCAATTTGGCTGTTGTTGATGCGGGTGCATCTGCCAAAGTCAAAGAGCTCAATCAAGGTGAGTTTGAGTCAATACTCCTGGAAATAGAAGCTCAAATAAGCTGACCGTCATCTGCTATCATAGCTCTCGAAACTGCCAAGGCCGAGTACGACCAGCTTTTCAAAGATGCAGAGCAACTCTCGCAAGAGAACGAGAAGCTACTCATACGCGTCGGACGGGGCGAATTCGACACAACCAAAGAAAAATGCTGGACTCTTACGGACAATCCGGCCAGTCGACACTTTGCTGTTCGTACAGCTACTTTGGATGCGCTCAAGAAGGAGAATGAGGATCTGCTGAAGCGACTAGACGAGCTGAATGCCAAGCTCAGCCAGGCGACTGCTGATGCGAAGGAGACCGGCGTGGAAGAGAAAGGGCCGGTGGACGATCAGGGCGGGGCGTTGGTACCTCGGCAGGTTGTGGAGAACTTCAAGAAGGACATCCAAGACCTGCAAAAGTCGATCCAAGCGAAAGACAAGGCTATGCTTCGACTCAAGCAGGTGAGCTTCAGGGGAAACAGCAGAAATGGTTGCAGAAAGATCGAATCTGACATCCAATGCGTTGATATTTGCAGGTCTTCACTGCCAAAGCGACTGAGTTCCGGGAGGTGGTACAGTCGCTATTCGGGTACAAGATTCGATTCCTGGAGAACGGCAAGGTGAAGCTGTCGTCGGTGTATGCGCTCTCATCGAAGGGCCGGGGCACGAACATCATCTTCCAGTCGAACTCGAACAACACGGCGCAAATGCAGCTCCTGCTGGGCGATGACGAGGCTGAGGGTGGACCTTTGAAGGACTTGCAGTGGTTGAAGGAGTATTGGCTAGGGGAGGAACGGCACAATGTGCCTTGCTTTTTGGCTGCGCTATCGAAGGAGCTGTATGAGGCTGTTACGCGGGTCGAGAAGCGGGGAGCGTGGAGGCTGGAGTCGGGGGAGGGGCTTGCTGGAGATGGGGATGCGCAAATGCAGGAATGAAGAGACGATCAGTTGCGCTTGTGCATATTTGCCCTCTTACTCTTCCTCTTTTGCATCTCTCTGCTTCAGACTTGCTGCACCAATGGTATCCAGCATTTGCGACAGGGGAAAGTTGCGGATTGCGGGTATGCCAGATACAAATACAGAATGACGAAGCTCAGCTCTTCAGTCATAATCTTCATCCTCGTCCAGAGCGCGTTTTGTACCTCTTGAAGGGCCGATGGGAAGTGGGACCATGCTAGTGGGATCCGGCGCATCGTCGTAGTTGTCATCCTGCTGCCAACGAGAGCGATTTGAGTCTGAAGCCAGGGGGGCGACAGCACCCGCACCCGTGCTGTCGTGCATGCCTTCGTCTTCGTCCGCAGCATTATTCCGGTCTTCGCCCGCCCGCCCGTTCCGTGTTGGGGCCGCCCCGTTGGCTGTATGGTGATGATGATGGGGCCGTGCCTCGACTTTGACTTCCGGAGAAGGAGACCGAGGTGGAGAGTTTGGCACGATTGAGAAATTGACATTGGTAAGGCAGTGCTCGAGCGGCGGTAACCGGATGCCTACGCGGTCCGAGATGGGCGGTAAAGGAATGGAGTTGATGGACGAAGCGAGGGAGACGAGGACATCCTTGGGTGGTGGATGGGTGAAGGAGTAGTTGACTCTCGACTGGATGGCGAGTTGGACATCCTCCAGCGAGAGATTTCCTGTCGCACCGCCTGACGCTGTGGAGCGCGATGCGGCGTGGTCGGAGTAGACGAGCGCGTCTTGGAGGACGTCGTGTGTGTAGCGGTGGGCGAACTCGAGGAGCTGGAGGAGGACTGCTGGGTCTGCGTCTGTGATGCCCATGGAGTACATGATGAGGGCGATGATGCGCGCATCGCGTGGGATGGGTGCGCCTGCGACGTGTGCTGGCAACGACATCTCTTTCCTCTGCGTCCTGCTTCTGGGTTGGCTTGTATGCTATTGGCAAGCGCGTCGAGCTCATCGTCATTCGTCTGCCTTCGAGAAGTTCGGCTGGGGGTGAAGGTGATGGTCTTCTCGGCCGAGAGAATTCCCCCCTCCGAAGCGCACGAGCACATCGCGTCACTCGATGGAAAGACTCCAGCGCATCACCGCATACATTCGCAGCATTCCATCCTCTACACAGCGACCGACGCGCTCATCTGCAATTCCTCAACCTCAGCTGTCAGCGCAACGAACATCACGCTCGTCTCCTTGCGCTCAGCGGGTCTCAAACAGCGGCCGCCCCGATCATTCACACGCCCTCAGGGTGACTACTACATCCTCGCACACCACCTCAAAACACTGGCACTCTCGCTCTCCCGTCCTTCTCATCCGAACTCGTGCCCAGCATGCAGATGCTCACAAAGGTCAGTGTCGCAAAATGCTTGGACATCTGTCTGTGAACAGAGTGTGGACTGACCATTTGTCTTCAAATCAAATGTATGCGCATACATCCACAGTTCGAGTCCAAGTCCAACAGGGTCAAAGGCGTAGCCTTCCATTCCCGACTGCCCTTGCTTGCCGCGTCACTCCACAACGGCTCCATCCAGCTCTGGCAATACCAGACAGGCACCATCTATGACAGACTTGAAGAGCACGATGGTCCGGTCCGCGGTCTCGACTTCCACCGGACACAACCTCTCCTTGTCTCCGGTGGTGACGACTACAAGATCAAGGTCTGGAACCACAAGACGAGAAGGTGTATATTCACCCTCACGGTGAGTACCAAGCTCTCTCCCATCACAGCCTACCTGGTAGCATAGCAGGAATCTTGTGACTGATCGCGACATCTCTCTGCCTCTCATCCCATAGGGACATCTGGACTACGTCCGCACCGTATACTTCCACCATGAGCACCCCTGGATTCTTTCCGCTTCAGACGACCAGACCATTCGAATCTGGAATTGGCAGAGTCGCACTTGCATTGCCGTCCTGACCGGGCACAATCACTACATCATGTGGTAAGTAGGCAGACATGCGCATACATATTGATCATTTGTCAAACACAGCACTCATCCACCTCTCTCTCTCTTCTCACGCAGCGCTCAATTTCACCCCAAGGAGGATCTCATTGTCTCCGCCTCAATGGATCAGACTGTGCGTGTGTGGGACATCAGCGGCCTCGTCAAGAAGAACACCACAGCGCAGCCCCTCAGCATCGAAGAACAGATCGCTCGAGCACACTCTGCCCAAGGAGACATGTTCGCCAACCCAGACGCAGTCGTCAAATATGTGCTAGAGGGACATGACCGCGGTGTCAAGTGAGTATTTCACTGAGATCCTGCTTCTCACGTTCTGAGTCCCCGCTAATGCGTTTCGGTTCTGCTTCACTCTTTCCATAGCTGGGCAACTTTCCACCCGACATTGCCCCTCATCGTCTCCGCTGGTGACGATCGCCAGATCAAGCTATGGAGGATGTCGGAAACACGTGCCTGGGAGGTCGACACTTGCCGAGGTCACTTCAACAACGTCTCATCCGCCCTCTTCCACCCGCACCAGGAGCTCATTGTCTCCGACGGTGAGGACAAGACCATTCGAGTCTGGGATATGGGGAAGCGCACGGCCGTACAGACATTCCGTCGTGAACACGACCGCTTCTGGGTCCTGACCTCTCATCCAACCCTCAACCTCTTTGCCGCTGGTCACGACAACGGTCTGATCGTGTTCAAACTCGATCGCGAACGTCCGGCTCATGTCATTCATGAAAACACCCTCTTCTACATCCGCGAGAAGCAGGTGCGGGCGCTCGACTTCGCTACCGGCACCGACACAGCTTTGCTCTCCGTGAAGAAGCTCGGAAACCAATATGTGCAGCCGCGCAGTTTGAGCTTCAACCCTGCGGAGCGCTCTGTTATCGTCACATCGGTCGCAGTCAGCAACTCAGGGGAGAGCTCGGGTGTATTCGATATTGCACCTCTGCCTCGCGAAGGAGCCAGCGTGTCAGAGATCGCAGAGTCTTCCTCCGTGGGGAGCCGCGGAAACGGCGCCAGCGCAATCTTCGTTGCTCGCAATCGCTTCGCTGTCTTGGACAAGGTCGCGCAAACCATCGAAATTCGCGACTTGAACAACCAGGTGACAAAGGCAATCGCAACTCCCCGGCCGACCACTGAAATTTTCTTCGGCGGAACGGGCAGTCTCTTCCTCAGCACTGCGACGGGTGTTGTACTTTTCGACTACCAACAGCAGAAGATTCTGGGCGAGGTCACGAGCCCGCCTGTCAAGTACATTGCCTGGAGTATTGATGGCCAGAATGTCGCCCTCTTAAGCAAGCACACCATCACGCTGGCCAACAAAATCCTGACCACCTCCCACCTCATCCATGAGACGATAAGGATCAAGAGCGCAGCTTGGGACGAGTCCGGAGTGTTGCTATACAGCACGCTCAACCACATCAAGTATGCGCTCCCTCAAGGTGACAGCGGTATCATCAAGACGCTGGAACAGCCCGTCTACTTGACACGTGTCAAGGGCAAGTCGGTCTTTTGCCTCGACCGTTCAGCCCACCCACAGACGATCGCAATTGACCCAACGGAGTACCGCTTCAAGCTTGCGCTCTTGCAACAGAAGTACGACGAAGTGCTCAACATCATTAAGACATCGAACCTTGTGGGCCAAGCGATCATTGCCTACCTTCAGAAGAAGGGCTACCCGGAGATTGCGCTGCATTTCGTCCAGGACAAGAGCACTCGTTTCGACCTTGCCATTGAATGCGGCAACCTGGATGTGGCTTTGGAAACCGCCGAGGCGGTTAACGTGCCTGCGGTGTGGGAGCGTTTGGGCGCCGCCGCGCTGAAGCAGGGCAATCACAAGATTGTTGAGCGGGCATACCAGAGGACGAAAAACTTCTCCAAGCTCAGCTTCTTGTATCTGGTCACCGGCAACCGGGACAAGTTGGGCAAAATGGCCCTCATTGCACAGAAGCGGAACGACTCCATGAGCCGCTTCCACAACGCTCTGTACCTCGGTGATGTTGAGCAGCGGATTGCCGTCCTCCGGGAGGTCGGTATGTCTCCTCTCGCCTACGCGACGGCCAAGACGAATGGTCTTGATGACCTCGCTGCCGAGATTGCCTCAGCTTCCGGGATGGACGACCAAGAGCTGCAGGAGCTCGAACTGTCCGGAAAGCTGGGTACATCTACATCAAACAACCCCATTGGTCCTCCGAAAGGCGTCACCCGAGGCTACGAACACAACTGGCCAATACTCGGTGAAGTCGACAACTTCTTCGACAAGGCTTTGCTCGCTAATGTTGAGGGCGACACTATTTTCAAGGACAATGCCATCAAGGGCGATCGCAAGCTCACCAACACCGACGACTGGCTCGAAGGCGACGCGTATGCCGATGCCGAAGATGCCGATGACGTGTTTGACACGGAAGTCGCTATCACCGGCGAGGCGGAGGAGGCTTGGGACCTTGGAGGAGATGACGGGCTGCCTGAAGAGGAACTTCTTCCCGATGAAGTGGCCGTCGTCGCACCTTTGGCGGAGACCGCGGCTGACAGCATGGAGCCAGGCTCTAGCGAGACCGAACACTGGTTGCGAAACTCACCTCTAGCAGCTGACCATGTAGCTGCCGGCAGCTTCGACACAGCGATGACACTGCTGACACGACAAGCAGCTGTGATCCGATTCGACGAGCTCCGACCACACTTCTTGGCGATCTACACCTCCAGCCGTCTCTTCCTGCAAGGTGCGGCCAACTTGCCCGAGGTGGAGTTGCCACTGCGGAGGAATATCGACGAGACGGCACGGCAGAAGGTGTTGCCGGCCCAGCCGTGGAATGTGCGGGAATTGAGCGGGAACGAGCTACAAGCGGCATACAAGGCGGTCAGTGGCAACAAGCTGGAGGAGGCATACGTGCTCTTCAAGGCATTGCTACACCGCTTGGTACTCACTGTTGGTCGGGATGAGACAGAAGCTGGAGAGGTGAGTGCAGAAAGCAGGAGGGGCGTTGGTTTTTGCAGCTATCTCATCCTTTATTTCGATTCTCTCTCCTCAGATCCGCGAGCTCATTGTTCTTTGCCGAGAATACCGACTCGGCATCGCTATTGAGCTTGCACGACGACAGCTAGCTGCCAAGGAGCCTGACAATGTTGTGCGTAACTTGGAGCTTGCTGCCCTGTTCACTCATGCCGGTATGCAGCCACCACACCAGCTGCTCGCACTCCGCTCAGCCATGGCGACTGCGACCAAGGCGGGAAATCTGGCCATGGCTTCTAGCTTTGCGCGACGTCTACTGGCTCTGAACCCAGCACCAAAAGTCGCTCAATCGGTGAGTCATTTGTATTCTGCCAACTTTACCCCTCATTAGCTGCCACGGGAACTGATTAAGGAATTGCTTCTACCCACATACAGGCGTCAGCTACTATTGCCGCCGCTGACCGGAACCCACGCGACGCAATCGTCGTCCCCGGCTACGACCCTCTCGAGGACAAGTTCGTCATCTGCGCAGCCTCACACGCGATCATCCCGGCTGGCGGCGCGGGTGCAGTCACAGATGCGCTTACAGGTGCCAAGTATCTACCCGAGTACAGAGGCTCGATCTGCCGTATCAGCGAGATCTCGGAGGTCGGCCGGCTGGCGAGCGGGTTGCGATCGTTTGTTTGAACCGCGCCATGGGACCCAAACAAGAACCAAAACAGTGCGATGATTATCAGGGGCATCCATTGGATCGAGTTGCACCTGGAACCGTCGTGCTCTGTTGCTGACGTGGATGTACGTTGTTCAAGCTTCGGAGAATCTTTCCTCTTCCCTTTGGCGAATCAAAAACCTTTGAACAAAGGTGCAATGGGACAACACAGCCGGGAGGGGTGGCCGCGTGGAGTGATGGCCTGATCAGTATCAAACCCGCAAGTATTGATTTCAAGCCCGGGCTTGCTCTGAGCCAACACTATTTTGAGCCACCTTTTGGAGCGAAATTCATTTTTGCGCGGGCTTGCAAATTCCGGCACTAGGGAAATTTGCCTCCTTCGTTTTCTGGCGGCCTCGGGAAAAAAGTGGCAAATGAGCATTTTTATCCGCGTAGAAAACAAATTTGCCTCTTTCAATGAGGTTTTTGCCTCCTCAAACTGCGACTTTCGGGGTTTTTGTACGAAACGTTTCAGAACATGATCGACTATCGAGGAGGCAAACGATGCTCTGAACGAGGCAAATTTCTTCTTTCAAAATTGACTCGCACAACTTTGCCTCCAAAAATTGCTGGAAGGTCTGTAGACTGTAACTCTGTACTCATGGGCTGCAGCTCGGAAGCAATGCGCTGTAATTAGTTTGTGCTGCAATGATCACAATGATCGTTCCCCGATGAAGTCATGTGACTTTTGTAATTTGTTGCCGCATCGAAGAAGTTCAGCTTGCTGAGCAGCCTGGGTGATTATCGGCCATTTTGCTTACGCCGCCGGCCGCCATGGCGCCATCTTCCGCACTTCGGCACTTTTGCATAGCAACAGCCAGGTTCAACACCACACTCAGCAATCAGCGATCAGCATCGACCAGCTGCCAGCAGCAGCATTCAACGCGGAAATGGCCACCTCTTCGACAGCAGAAGCTCTGGGAGGAATGCCGTCATATGTCATTAGACACTTCACGCACGCCTGTCGTTGCGTCCCACCCGGCCAGGAACGCTGAAAGCCTGAAACGAAGAATACCTCATTTTTAACTTTACGCAACGTCGTTGCGAGAGGAACCCCTGGAGATGAGACGAGGCTCTGCAAGTCTGTACTTATCGCACCTGAAGCCTGTCAGAGAGCGCTGTTTGGCCTTCTTTCTCGCTCGTTGACGTCTTTCAAATTTCCATCTTCCCAGTACAAGCACAAGCTGACTCTTTGCTCATTTGTCCATACCATAGTTTTTTTTTTTTTAAAAAAAAATCCTAAGACTGACCATCTTCGCTTGTCTGCATCCTCAACCTGTGCGCCTGTGTGAGGGAGTGGAAATTCAGCATAACAGCAGAAAAAGTGCAGGCTTCTCTTGAATAACCAGCTGAAAAGCTGTCCATCCTGTGTGGTTCAATGGTCTTCCCTGTGCAGATCTCATGTGCCTTGCAGATGGCATGGGACGAAGGTCGTTGCAATTCTATTAATGGAGTTGGCCTGAAAAATGGCTCCTCCCACCTCATTTCGCGATTCAAGCGCTCCGAGCCTATCCCGGTGGCCTGCAACCAGCGTGCGTAAAGTGTCTATTGTTGGCGATGTGATTCATGACAGGTCACAGGCGACAGCTGACGGCGATGCTGAGCGTTGCGTGTGTGAAAGCCATAAGTCTGCAGTGCTGAAGCGCTGAAAGCTGAATCTCTCCAAGTCTTCTGGCACTTGGCAGGGTAAGCAAAAGGTTCGCAAAGCACCCAGGCTGCCCAGGAAGCTGGCCAGTTTCTGGTGCAACAAAAGTCACGTGCACGGTGCATTAATTCAATTGCCGGTGAAACACAGAACGCCGAGCTTGAGGGCAGCCTGGGTTCACTGAGGCTAGTTGGTCACCTCATTTCTAAATTTTAACACTTTTGCCTCTTAGACTGCCAGCTCACTGTTTTAATCTTGTGCTGGATAACCACGACCACGTGGTTTAATCACAATTCACGTAGCTCCAAGGCCAGTGCTCGGCGTGACTATGGCGACTACAGACTATTTTAGCCTTTTAGCCTTTAGGCTATAGCCGCATGAGACTATGAGTCATGAGAGACTATAGTCAGAACTCACAATCGCCCATAGTCGCGGCTATGACTATGACCATGACTATGACCATGACTATGACTATGACCCGCCGCGTCCACGACAGCCGAAAATAGCGGATAGCCGCCATAGTCGTCACATTTTGGATTAAAAGTGAATTGTAACGCTATAGTCTGATTATAGCGGCCCGTTAAGACTATAGTCAGAGTGTAAGACCGGCAGTTAGATAGCCCAAGCCTGCAACTGTGATGCAAATATAGCCACACTTTGACAGAGTCGGACATTTAAGACTATAGTCGCCTACCAAAGTCACGCACTCACGCTATAATTGTCTACAGACTACAACGACATTAGCGGTAGAATAGTCTGACTATAGCTACAGAGCCTGGCCTGAAAATAGCGAGATGGTGGAGACTATTTTGTGGCGTAACTACTAAGTATGAGAGACTACTATAGCTACAGAGCCTGGCCTGCAAATAGCGAGATGGTGGAGACTATTTTGGGGCGTAACTACTAAGTATGAGAGACTATAGTCAAAAGGGGAAACCAGTCGCATTACGCATAGTCTGACTATAGCTTCCATGGACTGCAGAGATTAGAGAACTCATGAGGGACGTCTGACTATTGTCGCCATAGTCAGACTATAGCCGCAATTTCTTGCTCGAAAATTCCAGAGGCTATAGCCGACGCCCGACTGTGGCGGCTATAGTCAGACTTCCGACTATGACTATTTCTCAAAATCGAAAAACGCCTACGGCTATGACTATGAATATGTAAAAATCCGGGGCCGTAAGGTTCCGCAAGGCAGCGGAACAAGCTTCCACGAGCTGCGACCGATTGAGTGTCTCCCGTATGATTGTCCAGGCGCGGGTCTCCAGGATGGACTCGGTCGGTGTGCCGCTATCAGAGCCGTGGATGACGATGTCCGCCGCTTTGAAAGCCTTTAGCAGTGCAGTTAAAGCAATAAAAACATCCGCGCCGGTCGAGGTGAAGTTCCGTCCGGCTGCGGCGGAAGGATGTGGGGCGAAGATTACTACCCTTGCACGTCCTTCGAGGCGAATGGCGATGGAGGGAGCACCAAGATGCTGGCTGAGATCCAAGGCGTCCTCGAGTTATCGTCGGTATCGCCAGCTGAAGTAGTTTCGGTTCGAGCCGGCAAATACCAAAAAGATGTCTGCCTCGGTGGCAGGGGCCCTCGCCAGCCCGTGACTGAATCGCTCGCCCCAACCCTTTCTCCGCCAGGGGATCTTGGTGTCTTGGGCCATCGAAAAGCAATTGGCGTCAGAGGCGCAAATGTTGGACGCCCATCGAAACAATTATGCAACCATCGCGAATAGCATCATGGTGAAGCAGGGCTGAAAACCCTGCTTGTATGTAGCTCGAGGGTGTTCGTTGAGATGTTTCGCCGATACCGGGAATTTTAAGAGCGCCGCCATCAAGACCGGCAACACCAACTCCCCCAGCTTCGGGAGCGGCTTTGCGCGGATAATTCCTTCGTCGTCCGCGTCCTCCACGCCGTATCGGAGTTGACCCCAGACTTCAGTTGGTCTTGTGCTGAAGAAGGGTTTTTGTTGGCTGATTTTCTTGCTCAGGTGGTCTCGTGAGCTCGGAGGGCGTGGTCGAGATGCGTCGCTTTACCCTTTTGGCTCTTGAGCTCGGCACTAGCTGGGACGCCGGCGTTAGCGGCCGTGGCCTGGGACCGCTTCACGCCCGAGTATCTTGCCGGCGACTGATTTGCTGACGCCTGTGAGGATGAAGCAAGGGAGGGATGGCGGGCGCTTGAGGATCACCTCATCGACACCTTAGGTGAGGGGCGACATCTTAATGTTGCGCTGCCCGGTGCCCAACAAACCGCGGTATAATTACTAAGGATGACTGACACGCTCAAGCAGGTGCTCGAGCTTTCCAGGTCTGCGGTGATCAGGGTGTAATGAGATGTGGTCGCTTTCCTCTTCGCGGAAGGTCATATCTCACCTCTCAAGGCCTTGGACGAGCTGCCCTGGAGCCGCAACCCGCGGACCCGCCTGTAGCCATGCTGGGCACTTATCCCGTCAATCTCAGACATACCTTGAACCCGCAATATGGTGCGTCTACATGACTGACGGCCAATCTCACCAAGGTATTGGTCGTACAGACCGAATTTGGCAAAAAAATCAATATAAATAAAATAAAATAAAAAATGTAATAAATGCTTTTCGTCGACACCAACCCGTTCTCCTTTCGCGCCGGTGAATGCCCATTCAATCTTGATGGACGATGAAGCCCAACTCCAAATCAGTTCTCTCGGTCTAAACGGATCAAGATACTCGGCACTTGTGTCCTCCTAGTCATGGCCGTTACAGACCAGAAACTTTTTGGCTGCCGCTTTCGACAGGAATTCAGCGCGGCTGCCGACACTCCCTCCATTCTCAAGGCCTCAGCAGCCTTTGTATTTTCTCTCTTCTTTCCATTACCAATCATCACACATCTTGTCTTTACTATTTGCTAAGCAGCTGCTCTTAGCTGTTTAGTACAGTATGTCGAAACACTGCCACTACAAACCTCAAGTTCTCTCCTCTCCCCCTTCCCTTCCCTAACAAGTAACACCCCCCCCCCCCCCCCCCCCCGCGGCAACTTTCGGTTTTCACCTCATGGGTAAAAGTAAGCCAGCAGGGGTTAAGATTTGAGCTCGTTACTCGTTGATGCGAACCAAAATCTTATTCATTTTTGCCCACTCTCCCAGTCTCCCGATTGGACTTATGACAGTATTACATATTCACGATACCTTTTTCAAAGTTACGTGCGTGGCAAAAAAGGCTTGGTCAAGTCACGTGATGGGGTAAACCGTAAACGCCTTCCGAAGATTTGGAAAAAAGGCAGTGCTCACCTTAAACATCTCAGAGTGCTCAGAGCCCCAGCTCAAGGAAAGACGTCAGAAAGTTACAAGATACTATCCATCTGGGCTTCCAAAAGATGGCGTTTGGTGCGTAAGAGTGATCAAACCCGCTTCCTCCTCCGTGAATTCAACTCCTTCGGAACAGTGTGCCAAGGCCTCCCTGGTTAGTGGTTCCTCCAGATCTTTCTCCTTTCCATCAATCACAGAATGCTCTGATGTCTCAGCTCTTAGGGCCTCTCCTCTAACTCCGCAGCTCTGCCAGAATCAGCATTGACCTCCCCAGGACGAGTATATGAAGAAGTGCGCTGAGGTATCCCGGAACGGTTCTTGTAGCTGGGGTGATGACTGGTACATAATCACATTGAATGTGCTGTCAAATTGCCTGTCAATTTTGGGAATTGGGATCGAGTCCTACCCCATTTTCATGTGTTTGTAATTTGTATGATACAGTAACGAAAGCGAACGCCTCCGGGCGGAACGAGCTGGTGATTGAGATGCCGTGGCCAATTGTGCTGACCTTAAAGCCGGACTAGGGGGTTGAGATCCGATCAACGATCTTTGCATCCAGAACCTCCTGCTCCACTTTTTCAGTAGTATGGACATTTCACATCTTTGAAATCGATAGCAGTGGGCCAGCGGCACCGCCTCCGCGATCGAGCTGTTGAGAGAGGCGGAAGAACAACTGTCCCCTTTTCCTTTGTGGGTTGTGACAATCTCCGTCAGGGAGATGATGTCAGGCTTCCACACAGGTTTTTCGCGGCTGGACTGATCGGCAAGACGGATGAGAGCCGAGGAGTACTCTCGAAGAGGCTGACTGGCTGAATGGCTGTTTCGATCTTCTCGCCCAAAAACCGATTTCCATGTGTCATTGGCCGTCTTGACTCGGACATCGTACTTGACGTCCGTCTTTGTAGACATGATGCGAACGTGGGTCGTGCCTGGACCGTCCGGCAGGGTGGCAACCATGTCGGCGGTGAATGTAAAGAACACTCGATTGTACAGCATGACGTGGTATGATGCTAGCGTGTCCACCTTCGTGAGACGAAGCCTAAGGTTTCCATCTGCAAGTGCAGCGAAGAACATGTCTCGTGCCGGAAAACGAGATCGGGCTGCCGCAGGAAGTTGAGAACTCGGCATATCGATGAAGTTGGCAACCTCGATAAACCCTACGAACGCCTTGGATGGAAGCGGCTGCGGGTTTGGGGTGGGAGCCCATCTTCAGAAGACGTGGTCCTGGGCTCGCTTGGTCACCTCCTCGACACTCTGAGTTGCATTTGCCTCGTTTAGCACCCGCACAAAGTGCAAGGCCTCCAGGATGCGAACCATTTGGTTGCACGGCGTTACCAGGCCGACGGTCTGGTAGCCGGTGAGATTCGAAGTTCTCTTTGTGACCTCGTGTCTCCCATCCACACCGTCGAATTCGACCCAGATCTGGATGCCGGCCAATCGATTCGCCCAGGCCTGGTTGTAGCAGCCCGGAAACATTGAGCTGTTGCTGGACCGAATTGTCGCGTAGATTCGTCCGATCTTGCCCGTAGCGTTTTTAGAGATGGAAGGAGGAGGCTGTAGACTTCTCACATAGAGTTAATGCTGATGCTGGTCATGGTATGGCGGAGTCCACGGAGTAGGGCTCGACCCAACCCTTCCATAAGCAATTTGCCACGACCGGTACGACCCTTCATGTAAGCACTGAAGGCGTACCAGATCATCAAAGGGGCCTTCACAGCCGAGTCCGAAGTTTTTGGGTCCGTCCAAGCTGAAGATATTACGCAAGCGATGGCGGGATCTTGTCCTAGCTCCATGGCTTTGACTCCTGCAAGCAGAGTACACAAGACTATTTGTCGATGAGAGACTCGATGTGTGGATGTGTCGACCAGCTTGGGAACCGATTCAACGAAGCTGCGCATGGTGTCAAAGAGAGCCGCTGCCAGATCATCATCCCTGAGCTGCGCCGTGAGGTAACGGTCGATGATGTACCGCGGTCGATCGTCCGGTTTCACTGTTGACACACCGGTCAACCTCCCGGCCGCCGGCGCTTAGTACAAGCCGAGCTGACTATTCGATCTTGTGATTTGCCTGGTGAGGTGGCAGCTCTACAGAAGCGTAAAGAGTCCAAACAGAAGCCAAGATTAAGACCGGCACTCACTCTTTATATTTTGTACCATGTAGACCCTCTTCTTCTCTCCTTTCCATCACGCCGCACGCGATCACCTCACCGGTCGCGCTGGAAAAATTGAGCCGCTTGACCACCTCATCGGACCGTTTAGGCTAGCCGTTCAGCTGCCTGGCCAACGCCACCTTCCGCTTTGCCGCCACCTTTGACCATCATTCTCGTCTTTGGCTCCGACCTCTCCGTATCCGACCGCTCTTCTTCCATTTCTCCAGCTTGAGGTCCAACCTCTCCATTCTCATTTCTCCTTCTTTTTTCATCGCCATATTTATTATTTGCAGGCTTGCAGCAGCGTGTTGTTCTGTTTCCAACGATAATTGCAGCACCTCTTTTGATCCATCAATCGGCACGGCATCAGACCATCAAGTACCATTAAGTGCTGATTTATTTTTTTCGAGGCTGTCTGTCCTTTCTCCTTACTCCTTGCCGCAACTCGATCCTTTTCGCACTTTTCAAGTCCCTTTTTATTTTTGGCTCGACCTGAAGTAGATGGAGCGGATGACGATGCTGCAGCCGATGTCAAAAATTATGCTGTTGGCTCGAAAGCAGATGTTACTGAAAGCGTGAAAACGGATGAAGAAATGAAGAAACATGAACCGATGGCGAGATTGCGAGGATGGTGCTGAAGGGGAATAAGCCGATTGCGAGGATAGTGAGGAACGTGTGGAGGCGGATGGTGAGAACGGCGTAGAAGCAGATGGTGCTGAATTCATGTAGGCCAATGGCGAGGATGGGCGGTGGGCCTGATGATACTGAAGCTGGTGACGCTGAAGGTGCTGAAATTGCTGGATCTGGTGGTGCTGAGGGTGAGGAAGCAGATGGCGCTAAAGCGGACGATGCGGTAGCTTGCGGTGAGAAAGCAAGCAGTTCGGAAGTAGATCTTGCAGAATAAGGTTGAGTACGGAGCTCCCCGGAGTGCTCCGTACTCCGGGACCCCTACTCCGGCGCGCTCCGCTGGAAATTTACCGGTCGAATTC
>RDSH01000306.1:0-20786 GCA_009428295.1 Tilletia walkeri
GGAGTGGGGGGGGTTGGAGGAGGATCCGAACTTACAAGAAGAGAACGACTGCGCAAATGGCATATGTGTATAGCAAGGCAAGGTACGCCAGCAGAGCGGCGAGGTTGTACTGCGAAGCCAGAATCGGTTTCCAACTATTGACCTTCACAGGTTGAGCCTCCAGCATACCCGACGCAAACGCAAGCGTATGGTAGCTCAATGCCATACCAAACATGTCCGCAAACTCCTCCGCAGACACCCGTCCCGCCACTCGCGCCAACGAAGACGCCAACACGTCCGTGAGTGCGCCGCTGATTATTGGGCCCGAGAGCGCATGGAGCAAGCCTGGATCGACCAATTGGGCATTATCCAGAGTGTATGAGTCGTTGAAGTAGCTCATCTCCAGATTGTACGCCGAGAGTGAGCATGCGAGCGCACTGTACATCCAAGTGGCTTGACCTGCCGCTCCGCCGTTGCCCACCACGAAGTTCTCAAACCCTTCCGTCTCGGGACCAACGTCGAGCTGAATACTGTACGTCAGCAGAGCGGAGACAGGTAGTGGATTGGCCTGCGCCCCAATCAACGAAGAGGAGCCCAGCATTGCCGTCCCGTTTGGCGAAGAGATGTAGAGATGCGAGGCCAGATTACTGCCCTGCGCTCCGGAAGGGTACGTGGTTGTAGTAGTACTGATAGAAATCTGAGGTTCTCCCGCTCCCGCACAATCAAACGATTGGGCCGTCGGCTTGCAGTCCTTCGTGATCATTCGACATTGCGAGCTCAGACCCAAACTTTTGGTCTCGAAGATGTCCTCGGTGCGTACGAGGGGAGAGGAGACGAAGGCGACATTTTGCGGGCCGTTGCTTGCTGGAAGATTTGAAGTTACCGCTATCAAGATTGCATGGTCTTTGCTCGCATTGTTGGCGACTAGCCAGCCCTCCGGCTCGACGTAGTTTGCCGCAAACCCATCGGTGATCGCCCAAGTCGGTAACGTGTTGGCGAGAAGTGGTGGGCCGACCAGACATGGTGGTTGATTGAGCGCAGTAGTTGTCGGGCCGCACAAGGTCGTGTTAAGAGCCCAGCTGAAGTTGTGCATCGTCGATGCAGGGCTGATGTCGAGTACTTCAACCGTCCGCATCGATTCGTGAAGGTAGACGTCCAATAAGGCGATGGTAGTGGTCAAGAGCAGCAAGGAGGTGAGCCAGGCGAACGCCTGTTTAAGGATAGAAGGGATGGTGGTCCGGGTCTTTCGGCTGCGTATCATGTGCCGCATCGTATTGTAGACTGCCTCGAAGCTGTTCGCGCCACAAATTTGAGTTAGAAGTGCGTACTGCAGTGGCGTCGGGAGTTGCTCTGTCAGAGCTAGTGACCGGTGTCGTGCGATGTCCGTCTGGAGCTGAAGCCAAGATGAAGCAAGCGAATAGGTGACCAATCCCATCAGCGGAAATACCGAGTTGCCCACCAAGGTTGAGATGGCAGAGCTGATGGAAAGTGTAGTGGCGTGCGCAATCTGCTCCTCAAATCGGAGAGTCGCTGTGCTCCCGAGCACCGGATCGCGATAGGTGCGATCACCCTCCGTCTCAGCTCCTTCCCGAACATAAATGACTCCGTCGCTAGAGAGAGGGAGCATATGAGTTTTGATCCAGATCGCCATTCCCGTCGCCAATCCCGCTGTGACAAGCAAAACGCCCAGCACTGGACCGAGGAGCATCAATGGTGGGACGAAGCGTCGTCCGGACTGGCTGGCATGCAACACATGAGAGGGATACTGACTCGCTCCGCCTGAGATCGCCGCTGGAACTCG
Source organism: Tilletia walkeri (assembly GCA_009428295.1). Lineage (NCBI taxonomy): Eukaryota > Fungi > Basidiomycota > Exobasidiomycetes > Tilletiales > Tilletiaceae > Tilletia > Tilletia walkeri. The sequence goes on from RDSH01000306.1 coordinate 1,781, forward strand.
AGGGGGAGAGATGAGATGCTCTCTTGATTCCAGCTTGTGTCTGCTGATCTCCCGTGCCATCTCTTTGTCGACATAGTCGTCCTCGCCAGCCTTGGTCGTCTCAGACCCATCAGAGCCTCTTCGTTCTCCCGAAGAGGAGTAAGCATGGAGCGAAGAGTCTGCATCGGCCAGACCATCGGCAAAGGAGCCGAATTCTGTCCTGCGCAGGATTGGTCGGGAATCCATGGCTGTGTTAGGTCGATCGTCAGCCAACCAAAGTTCTAGAGGATAAAAAGGAAGGGAAGGAGCAAAGGATGTGAAGATCAGGAAAAAGAAGATGCAAGATAGAAGCTTCAGCACCTGCCATAAAATACCCAGGCAGATGACACGGTAGTTGGTACTACTACTGCGGGCAAATTAGCTCTGGCCTTATCATCCGTCGCCAGGTGCCACAGAACAACATCCTTCGTCCCCCGCTTTGCCGGCGGCCTGCAATTGATGGCTTCCCTTTGGCAACATGAAGCAAGGGTTGCGCCTTTGCGTCATGCGCCAACCGACGTGTTCTTCGCTCCAGAAGGAGTGCACCGGTGATCGGTGCGCAACCGAATTTCATGAGTACCAACGCCCTGAATGATGACGCAACACGGACCGCTTCCTACTGTACTACTATGTATCTTCTCCTGACGGTCGCCTTCAGCATGCTGTGTGATATGTTGTATAGCGCTATCTGCTGTGTGGTCGGTGCGTAGATGGTGCATGGTATAGGAATGTTACTTAGATAGCGCATGGTGAGCGTCAGGAACCAGAACTCATATGGCCGCTTTTAGCGTCTAAGGAATTTGTGTCAGTTGCGACTCTTGCGAGCACCTTGTGCTCTCTGACTGACATGGTCGAAAAGTAGAAAGCTGGCCGAGCGGTTGTCAAGGTGGAATGCATCATGGATGGTGCGGATGGATGGTGCAACGGTTGCAGGCCAATAGTCAAATCCATGGTCGCGGCTTCCTAACCTCCCAACGGTCTCCCAGTCACGTGAGAGAGCTACGCCACACAAAACAATTAGCAAATTCCCACGGTGTAAAACCAGCATGAGAACACAGCGACGACAGAGGAGACCGAAGCAGTGTGCGTAACTGAGTCTTATTTCATTCTTCAACTCCAAGAGAAAGAAAAATACAGTTCGGGTCTTCAGCTTGTTCGAGATTGAGATCTGGCAGTGGTCCAAGGGCGGGAGAGATGGGTTCGATAAGTCGTGGAGGAGGCTGGGATCCGGAGATATCGTTTCGTAGAGTCTTGAGGCGTATGCATAGGCCTCCTGTTCGATACTTTTCTTCTCATTGTTCTGGGCGTAAGGGTGAATCGCGATGCGTGGTGCGTGCAGCAGGATCGCCCCGCTGGTCTACAGCAGAGGCAAAACATTATGTGCGAATTCACCGATGAAGTTGCCGGGCGGGCGGTACCTGGGAGAGGGTAGAAGATTGGCGTGAGTGTGTATGTAGCCTGGGAAGTACTCATGAGAGTATCATGGATGCGACTCACTGGCAGACGACGAACGTAGCTTGCGTACCAAACCCACTTCCAAAGCCGAGTTGTTGCGGCGTGCACTGGGTATTGATGCCGCAGCCGACGAGGTTGCTGGCGGCCCATACAAGCTGCGGGACAGATGTTGCCGTCAGTGATTCTCCTGTTCAACAAGCTGGTTGCTTCCTGCTCACCTGGGTGAAGTGTCCCGTGTCTTGGGAGAAGCCGGGGTTAGCGAAGTTGTACTGACTGATTTCCTGGTACCTATCAAATGGAAGAAAGACGAAGGTGGGCACAGCAATACAAAAAGTATCAGTCAGCTGCCTCACCGCGGCGGATCAAATTTCGCTTGACTATCGTCACTCACCAGAGGTCAATCGCGCCAGGATACGTGAGAGCGCCAGAACCAGCAGCGAGGTTCTCCTGCAAAAGGCAATCCGCAATCGGCTGTCAGAAAGTGACTACACTCGGGCACAAGAAGGATCGACTCACCCCATAATCGCCAGCTGTATGTTGAAAGACGCAAGTGTCGGCAGCAGCCTGCGCCGACGTAGCGAGGCTGGCATCCCATGCGAATGGCTGTGCGCCGTGGAGCGCTCGGTACTGGTTCGAGCTGGTCAGAGCACTCTGCTGCGCAGCCGTCAGGGAGCCAGTGGGAACGACGGTAGGCGCGATTGTCGTGGTCGTGGTCGAAGGCGGGATCGTGGCAACGGGAGTGCCGCTAGTCGTCGTGGTGGCCACCGGGGTCGTGGTGGTGGTGGTGGAGGCTGAAGCGGTGGTAGTAGTAGATGAGCTCGTCGTGGTTGTCGTAGAACGTGTCGTAGTGGTCGTAGAGCGCGTCGTGGTAGTCGACGTAGATCGAGTGGTTGTAGTCGAACGAGTGCTGGTCGTCGGCGTTGGGTTGACAGTTGGCTGACCAGGGTAGCCGGGGTAGACGCTGAGGCACGGGATGGAGAGTTTTAGGTCAGCGCTAAAGCCCCAGCCGACACAGATGCCCATTATCGAACTTACAGCTCGCAGTTGTTGGGGTTTCTCCACCAATCCCAGAAGGCCTATGTAATGCAGAAAAATCAGTCCATGCTTAGCAGAACAACCCCACATCGACGCCAATGCCAGGAAGAAGACAGGTGACTCACAATCGTGCAGCGAGCTTGGCGAGGCACCAAGGCGTTGACCCTATACTTTCCTTGGGCGATGGGATGCGGCGCAGCCAGAACCGAGGCTGAGAGCAGCGTGGCGAGAACGAGGGCTACAGTAGTTGCAGCCTTCATCCTGGTGTTGCAGAGGAGGATGGAAAAGGAGGGAAGTGTAATGTCGAGGTTGAAGTGGGGAAAAGTTGGACAGGTGGTGTAGATGTGGAGTGAGGAAAGATTGTGAGGGAGTTTGTCGCTCCACGGCCTTCCGTTTTATACCCTACAGGAGGAGTAGAACGATGGAGGGATATGGTCAGCCATAGATCGTCAGGAACGCGGGTTTGGCCACCCCTCCTCCAATGAGCTTTGACTGGCTGGCTGCGGATGCCACAATGTTGCACAAAGGCGTGCACTCCCTCCGAGAGATGAAGAAGCGGTGTAGGCGGAGGAGCCACCGACTGCTTTCTCCATCTACCACAGGAAACAACACAGGGGCAGCCTCTTGACTGCCAAGGAGAGAAATGAGGATGATTCTGCCCGTCGCGAGAGAGCGGAAGTCGGAAAGGTCCACTACTCACTGGTCGGCTAGCGTACGCCGCCTTCCGCGAGGTCTACCATGGCGCGTACGGCAAACAGGAAGCACCCTTGTACCAGGTCGGCCGGGCAGGTGTAGACGCTGGCGATTGCGATCCCTCGCACAAAATAAGACTGCCGCCTCCGCAGCTTGCACGGCGTAGTCTGCGGGTAATCCTAAGCAGACGCGGGGAGGGGACGGAGGATGGAAGGAAGTTGATCAGCTTAGTCGTTGGCCCTGTGTTACCGGATGGGGATGTTCTGTAAAATCTCTAGGCGAAGGCAAGCGCGGAAAAAAAGGTGAGACACCGCCATAACAAACAAACCATAAAGTCAACAACAACAACAACCAACCATTGCTTCGTCGTACATGGGCGTCATCGTCCCTAGGATTCCTGAAGCCTGATCCAAGAGCAGAATGATTTCCTTCCAGAAAGACAAGCGGCGAGATCAGCCCAAAAAAGAAGAAGAGATATGTTCTGACACTTGTGTGAAGGTGCGAAAACGCTAGAAGACCCGAAAAGAAAAAAACCATTTCCGATCCCTTTGCAAGAGAACAATGTCTCCCGAAACGTGGCGTGCGCGCGTGTGTGTGTGTATACGTCCCTGTTTTCCATCCTCCAAAGATGATACGGTCTACCAAATCTTCGGCATATCGTCCCAAGTACTTGAACTTGAAGGCATATATCTCCGTCGCGCAAAGTGCATCAGAGATCCTCGGGCGACACGCCCAAAGGAAGACATGTCGAATCCGCCAGCTCCGCCGCTGAGAAGTCGCCTACGTCCCGTTTCAGATGAGCCCGAGCCTCCGCGCTCTCCCACACATTCAATTGACCCTTCCCTACCCCAGCGCCAGTCGCAAGTGGAAGTGAGGAGCCGCCCCTAAGCGCCGCACGCAAATCGCGAGGCAGGCTACCGGGTAAAATGACGACGTGTACTGGAATCGAGGAACGACTGAGCCGAGTTTGTGCCTGAGTTGCTAAAGCATCGGCCACATCGAGAGCAGCAGCGATGCGGATCTTGCGAGCCCGTGCAGCCGATGCCACAAGGACGTAAATCTCCAACCCAAGATCCAACACGCTCACCCCGTTCGGATCCTCAAGACCAAGCGCGGAACCGATCCTAGGCTCGGGCTCGGAGTTCGAGTTCAAGCCATCGCTAGGCGTAAGTTCCACCAACACCGGGATCGAAGACTCCGCAGGTAAGGTAGAGTGATGACGATGGTGCCAGGCAGACGCATATCCCTCCCGCAGATCGAAGAACATCCCAAACTGATCATCCTCGCTGCCTTCTTCGTTCCTTTGCAGACGAGAGACATCACCGCCTGCAAGGGAAGCGATGGCGAAGTGCTCTGCACTCTGACGTTGAGCTGCCGTACTGCCTTTACCATGCCAGACAAACACGTCATTCAGCAAACTGGCCACGACACTCTGTGAAGAGCAAAGGTAGGATGTCGCCTGATGATGAAAGGATTTCAGAAGAAGGGAAGCAATATGTCAGATGTCACCGCCTCTTACCACGAACATGAAGGGAACCGCGAAGAAGGAGCCAGATCTCACTCACCAAAGCTACCTGATCGATCATCACAGCCGTTCCAACCCGCCTCACCACAAACATCACAGAGGCATCACCTGCTGATCCAAGGTTACCCAACCCAGTCACAGGACGCGACCCCTCCCGACAGATCAGCTCCCCCAATAGTCCACCGTCATCACCACTCCCTCCAGCAAGGACAGCAGCCAGCTCAGGCGTCTCACACCCTTGCACCACCTCGACAACCTCTTCAGCAGGAACATTGTACCTCCTTGCCAGCTCGGCAACTTTATCACCCTGTCTTCCTTCCTTCCACGACCCGCCGGTACGACCGAGATGAACAGCACTGCCGATACGCACGAAGATCCGCGTTCGAGTCGCTGCGGCACCATCGCCACTGCCACTATTTGCCGTCGAGGATGGAGAGCTCTTCGTCCGATGCACGACAGCCAGAATTTCCGAGTCATACAGCGTCCTCATCTCAGCGTGTGAGAGAACTCTGGTCGACCCATCGGGCGCGATGGCGAGAACCTCGACAGAGACGGTGAAGCCACTGGACGCGTCTGCTCTCGCAGCCTTGACCTGTTTTGCGCGGAAGTTGGCGACAGACGCGACGATGGCATTCACATCGACTTTGAAAGGGCCTTCTTCTCGCAGCTGCGTAAGTCGAGGCGTAGCCGAACCTGGAGTCTTCGTGCCGGGACTACTAGAGCCCATAGCAGACACAGCTGCGGCTATACTGGCTCCGCTGTTATTGTTCGTGAAGAGCAAGGACTGACGCTTCGTTGCGCTCTGCAGACTGATACGTCGACTATGCGAAGGTCTTGCCTGATCCCAAGCCGAGGGGGCCGAGAAGATCGGCGAGTCCGAAGACGTGTTGGGCGACGAATGCGACATACCAGCCACACCAAATCTCGGCGAGGACGGCACACTGTTCGCTGCACTGTTGCTCACTGGCAGAGGGCGATCCAGAACTTTCCGAGTCCCATCCACAATGAGCCGATGTTCGACAGCATGAATCTTCTCCTCGAGCTCTGCCACCGTCTTCAGACCCGTCATATCAACACTCTCCACAAGCACCGGTGCTCCACGATCAACCTCGGCGATCACCTCATGCACCATCACGCCCGTATGCGCGATCGAGCCAGCCTGGTACGCCTCGAACGCGCGCTCAATCGCACCCGCTCCATCGAATTGACCAGGCAGGGCAGGATGCAGATTGATGATGGGAACCGGAGCTGCCGAACCGCCATTCCCAGGTCCCAGGCTGGACGCATGACCCAACACCCTCAAGAAGTGCGGAGAGACGATGTGCATGAAGCCGGCGAGAACCACAATGTCCGGCGCATATCCGAGAACCATCGTAGCCAGCGCTTCGTCGTACTCGTCCCTGCCTTGACCCGGGTGGCTGTCGCGGAAGGATTTCAGACTGAAGACTTCGGCGGGGATAGGCGGATCTGCGACACGCGCGCGTTCGAGTCCGAAGGCGGCCTTGCGGTTGGAGATGACGCCTACAATCTGGGCGTACGGGATCTGAGGTTGACCCGTGGTACGAAGGGAAGGGATCGTCGCGTCGATGAGGGCCTGGAAGTTGGATCCTACACATTACCCCCAGTTGTAATATTCTGTATCAGCGTTGCGTTCTGCACTAGCCATTCCGGAGCCTGAAGACGGGCACGAATACTCACCTGAGCCTGAAATGAGGACCAAAATGCGCTTGCCTACAGTTGACCTGCGTCCCTTGGGCGGATCAGGCTTCTTCACAGCCTTTTCAGCCGCGGGAGGTTCGCTCTTTCCAGCACCCAGACTACCCTGGACAGGATTGGCATACGCAGCCTTATCGGGACTTGGTGGCCTCGGTAATGGGTTGCGAGCCAAGGGCGACGGAACCTGGTCGTCGGCCTTCTCTCGGACTGGAGAAGAAGCCGACGGAGATTGGAAGGTAGGAATGGCGACCGTCTCCTCTGTCTTCTTTTCCTGAGCCGCAGGAGTAGCTGTCGCGCCTGTTCCCCGACTCTTCCTTGCGCCCGCAGGACCACGAGGTCGAGAAGCCGTGAGGGACTTGAGGACTTGAACCTCTTGCCCTGTTGAGGCAGCTGCGCCAGATCCTGTGCTGGCACTGGTGGTTTGACGCGTACCGGTCTGTTCTTGCGGCTGGCGATCGGTTGAAGAATTGGAATCGGAAGTGAGGAGTCGGGCAGGAGTCGAAGGTCCTCCTAGACCAGGGAGACGGACTGGAGGACTTCTGGAGGCAGACTCATCAGAGACCGCGTTGGAAGCGGCAGGAATGACGGGATCGGATCGGTTGCGAGTGACGCCAGCTGCAGTACTCGCGCCGCCAAAGTTGGAAGCAAGGCCAGGCAGGGCGTTAGCGCTTCGACCGGGCTTCCACGGGTTCGCTTGAGTAGATTGCGAGGCAGACGGCGTAGGTGGATTGGAGAACATGGCCGCCCGTTCTTTAGTCGGGCTGATGCGCGCCGGACCTGCGGCTGTACCGGATGTCGCGACGCTCAGACCCGATGGGGCGGAGGCAGTGGTGCCTGCGCTGCCCGCATGAGCCCAGCGTTCCCTGAGTGCTGCCAGCCCGAGTCCTTGCTGACTGTTGTTTGTGGTGGAAGTGGCAGAGCCCAGTCGGTCTGATAATTCGGGCGAGTCGGACCCGGAAAGCTGACGGACCTTGGCCTCTTGAATGCGCTGTCCAACCACTCCCTTGGCGCTTAGACGGGTAAGACTTGCAGTGGGGAACCTGTCGGAAGATTGGGTTGGACTGGCGAGCATAGCAGCGCGATCGTTCACGGAGGGTCCACTCCTCTGGTTCTGAGCTGGGGGAGGCGCCGATGTGGATGGGGTGTTTGCTGGAGACGTGCCCGTGGCAGCATCGGCACGTGCTGCGAGGAACGCTGCGAGAGGTCTTCCTGTGCCCGGCGAAGCGGAGTCGAGAGGAGGCGATGCCATGCCGGGCAGAGGGATGCCACGGCGGGTCGGACTGGTTCCGCTCTGCGCGAGGAACTCCTCAGCCTCAGGCGGTGCACTCCTTCCATCACCTTGAAGCTTTCCGAGACGAGGGCCGGCGGTCCTGCCTCCCATGAAATTTGCGAGGGATACGGGGCCTGTTGATGGCGTAGGCGCGTGTGTTGCTCCTGTGGGTCCAGCCTGACCTCCATAGCGGCTAAGTACGTTTGGCGCGCTGCTGTTGTTGCTGGCGCTTACTTGGGACGGCGTCGACTGCTCAGCTGCCATTTTGGGTGATACGAGTGCGTCGAGATCGTTGTTGTCGATGAAGGCGGAAGCAGAAGAAGACGCGGTGTCTGCAAAGATGAGATGAGATGAGGATATCTCTGTGTGCAATGTATGCATTGCTCCCTCTGGAACTCACCTGGCGAGGTAGCGATGGGGCTGATTCCCTTGACACCGCGGTCGAGAAGTCGTGAGCGCCTGTTGCTGCGTTCGATGCGGCTCTGCAGAATCTCGTCCTCGAGCGACCCACTCATCGCTCTGTGCTTGTCTCCTGTTCTCGCTGTTGTCTGTCTCGAGGAGGCGATCGTTGTTTCGTCCCACCCCCTGATGAGAAGGTCCGACCAATGTCACGTGTCAGCTCGATCTCAATCGCCGACTGCTTGGATGATCGGCGATTCACGGGAACAGAAATGACGACGATCTTCCTGCCTTTCGCTGATGCCAGAAGCAGTCCACCACCACCTTCACACATCCCCAAAGCCACAGAGGAAAATGAAGACTTCCACTGTGGTCACTGTCTCCGCCGCCACGCTGGTCTCGGCCGGTGTCGCATATGCCCTCTACTTCGACTACCGCCGCCGCAACGATGCCACCTTCCGCAAGACCCTCCGCAAGCAGTCCAAGAAGGCCTCCAAAGCAGCAGCAGGCGCAAAGGGAGGAGACTCTGCCTCAGGCTCAGCAGGATCCATCCCACGCACACCCGCAGAACGAGCAGCTGCTATAGATCGCGCATATGCTGAAATCAAGAGGGCCGACAAGGAGGACGCTCCCAAGGACTACGCCTCTGTTCGGTCTTACTTCGATCATCAAGTCGGTCTTGGTGAGACACTGACTGCGGCCGGCCCTGAGGCCCATTACGACGCAGCCATCGCCTTCGTCAAGGCGCTCCGTGTCTACATCGAACCTCTCGAACTCCTCGAGATCTACGGAAAGGCGCTGAACAAGGATGTCTACGCCATTGTCATGGAACTCATCGCTAAAGACGTAAGTGCATTCTCTCGAGGTGGTTGAGTTTATGCCCATAGCTGACGTATGTATCATCCCCTTCACGCTCTGTAGATGATCGAAAACACAGCTGGCGGTGCCGCATCGGGTTCAGCCGCTGCTGCATCTTCCAAGCTCGGCGACATCGACGGCGACGAATCCACCACCAAGAGCACCTCCACTCCCTCTCCCGCTCCTGCCGCCACCACCTCAACCTCCGCCTCCGCACCCACCACGGACACTCCCGCTGCCTCATCACTTACTGAGCCAGCTTCTGCTTCTGCCGATGCGCCCACACAAGCGCCAACAGAATCAGTCCTCGAGTCCGACACCGCGCCTACGTCATCGACACAGACTGCCACCAGCTCTTCAGACGACATGATGGGATCGACTACAGGACCTGCTAGCACAACTTCGTCTCAAGAGTGGGACGCCATCAGTGCCTCAAGCGCCATTGGTCACAACTCGTCCCAACCTGCTCCTACTCCATCCACTTCGACACCTTCAGACTCCACCCAGACTCCCGCAGCCACAGAAGTCCCCTCCGCTGTTGAGGAGTCCATCGCCCCCGCTCCCGCCCCCGCACAGGCGCAAGCTCCCACTCCATCTGCATCCCACACCGCCGAACCCGTTCTCTCGGAGGTGGACGTGGAAGCAGAGCAGGACCAGCCACAGCAGGACGAGGAAGTACCAGCACCCGCGCCCGAGCTCGAAGAACTCGAGCCAGACGCAATTGGTGAGGAGAGCGTCGCTGATCCACCGGAGGTCGCTCCTCCCACGCCAGCCGCCGCACCAGCTCCAGCTCCGCCGGCTAATGTCTTCCCAGCGTCCGAGACAGCCGCCCCCTCATTCGCAGAGGTCGCTGCGCACGCTACGGAGGAGGAGAAGGAAGAGGAGTCAGTCCCTTCTACATCGGAGTCGTGGGCTTCTGTTCAGCCCCCGTCTTCGATCCCTAAATCGCCCAGCGGCGGTAACAGGGACGCGCCTCGCTGGAGCTGAAACACCGACTGGGCCTTCGTCCCACGAGCTCTTCGCTCACACACGCTGAAGGCTGCGCATGGGACTTGGCTTCTGTGCCTTTCCTCTCTCTCTTTCTACTTCTTCCCATTCCCTCCTCTCACTCTTGTCTTCTTCCCTTCCACTCTAGACGACCTCTTGACGCCCCCCACCAAAATTGTATCCACTTTCAGGTGCTCGAGACTTGTCGCATCGAATATCAATTAGGTTGTTTTTTGGCCCTTCAATGAAGAGTGAGCGAGAGATAGACGAAGGAAGATCTCCTAGTCACAGAGCAAGACGCGTGCTTCACAACTCGCGTCCACGCCCATCCTTTCCACCACCCCCGCCGAGTCCCAACTTGAGCTTCCACGAATCGACCCACGAGCCCATCTGCTCCTTCATCGTCGGCAGCACCATCTCCGTCCCACATCGCTCATTGAGAAACTGAACCAGGGCCTCAGGCGTCCGTGCTCCGCGATAAACCTCAGGTTCGGCTTTGGTCGCATTTGTGCGGGCGTTGTTCTTGGCGGGGAAGAACTGTGTGCGTAAATGAGGTCAGGTTTGAACCTCTGGATAAGGATCGGGAAGGAGCGGGAGGAAAAGGGTAGATATTTACCTTGAGAGTAGGGAAGCCTCGGATCTTGTGTTGCTTTGCTATGGCGCGTTCGGCGGGTGGGTCCGAGTTGAAGGTCGTCACCATACACTGACATCAACGAAAATGGAACGAGCAGAAATCAAAGATGGAAATGTGGTCAGTGTGTGTCCTGCTTGTTCTTCGCCCTTTGACCCTACAAGGCTCTGCTCACCGTAGGATGCTGTGCGAAAAGAGTAGCTACTTTGGCGTATCGCGGAGCGAGAGTTTTGCAGTGGGAGCACTGAGGTGGGAAGCGTTGATGATTAAGTCAGCGAAACATGTCACGCCTCTTCTTCCTTAGAGAGGCCCCAAATCCAAGGGACGAGCCCCTTACTCACCCATGGTGCGTAGCTGTGGACCAGTAATCGTACAAGGTTAGAAAAATCTAGATGTGTCCGCCTTGAAAACTTTTCATCTGGGATGCAGGAATGACTCACAACTTGACGAATACATCTTTCGTCTCATCCTCTACCACGGCATGGAAGGTATCCGCATTCAGCGCCAAAACTCCCTCCTTCATCGCAGCCTGGACGATCGAGTTCGACGTTTTCGCCGGACTCTGAGCCCGAATCTGATCCCGTGCAAAGGAAAGAATCGCATCTGCCTTCGCGGTAGCCTTGGCCTTCGAATCCACGTCGCTGCTGCTTTCCTTCTTGGCGTCATCGTCCTCCTTCTCGAATGGGATGATGAGAGGTTCCGCCGAAGCTTTGGTAAAGACAAGAATGGGATATCCTTGGATTGACTTGCCGCCGTTCTTCTTGCTCTGCTTCTTCTTTTCCAGCTCTGACGGAGCGCCGTCCCCACTACTAGGACCATTCCCTTCAACTCCATACCGCTCCATCAAGCCTTCATTCCCCTTCCCGTCCACCCTCCCAAAGACGACATCCCTTAATACCAAATCCGGACCTTCAGCTTTACTAGCCCGTTCCGCCGCCGAAGCATATGCCTGAGCCATATCTCCACAGGCCGAACAGCGTCCATGGAAATGAACAAGAAGGAGCGGACTTGTTCGGCCGGCTTTCAGTAAAGCTGCATCGAATTTTTCGGTGGAGGTGAGATCTTGGATGGGCGCGGTGGCGTGGGCTGCGTATGGGTTGGCATGGACTATCGTTGAAGTCAGCGCTAGGACGAGGAAGAAGATCAGTGATGGGACGCTCATCGCATGGAGTTGGCGTAGAGAGTCGATGCGAGCCATTTTTCGGACAGAGGGGAGAAGGTGGGATTTTGGTCTGTGGGTGTCGACTGCTTGTGCTTGGGCCATCGAACATGTGGCCCGCATACAGGATTCTGCGGCAGTGCAGTCGGGTCGACAACCGCAACTCACCTCTTGTTCGGCCCGCGCCTCGTCAGATGGACTCCACACCTTCGTCCTTCACGCTTCACGCTTCACGCTTCACATACCAAGGTCACTTCACTCTTGAGGGGTCGGAGTGATGGCGGGACTCCTCTCCCAGACTGACAGCATTCTCCTCTCTCTCCTGAATCCAGGCTCACCAGAACGAAGCAATGTGATGGCGAGATATGTCTTTCAAGAAATCTGCTTCTCCTTCCATCATCTGCTGGCAGCTTAGCATCATCTTACTTGGCTCGTAAATGATAGCAGGCGATCATGGAAGGCAGGATCAGACCATTGCTCCTCTTCATGCAGGCTTCCCAACTTGTGGTTCGTCGTTTCCAGCGTACCAAAAAGGAGAAGAACGACGGCAACGATGACGGCCAGAAATTTCACCAACAGGAGGCAACGTGAAGAATTCAGCAAGCTCTTCTGCTCTTCGTCCACCGCCTGCTGGTAGCGTATGGACTCCTCGGCTCGTAAACAATGTCAGGCCAGTAAGACATGCCGATACTTTTCCATCCCTGGCGTCAAATGGTTGAATGTTCCGCTGGATCTCACTTTCAGCACCGACGCTCGTTGCACTGGTCATCTTTGACGCGCAACGTAGAACATTTTCTCTCCTCTGCTATCCAGTACCTTTGGCACTCTCCCTGCGCCCGGAGGCCATCACTCAGCGCTGCGAGCTCCCTGAATATCGAACTGACGCTTCAGCGCTTCAGCTTGCTGCGTACGTCGGTGCGTTTTCAAAAATCCCAACGGTCCAGCTGCCAGCGTGGACAACGACGGCGATGACAACCAGGAATTTGCAAGTAAGGCAAACCATCCCTAAGCCAGACAGCCAACAGAATGTGCTCGTTCATACCTGCCTGCCTGACTGTGTATTGCAGTAGCTCACCTCTTCATATTTCTCCGCCAGCACTGATTTGGACGCGCTCCGAAGTACGGCGTAAGCCCAGTGGTGGCAGGACCGCTGACTTTTTCCCTTCTCCGTCTGTCTTCTTCTTTCTAGCAGCACCATTCCTTACAGCATGGATCTCAGCAAAAAGACATCTGGGTGGCAAGGTTGGATTCAGCAGGGAATGGACAGCACATTCAACAATCCAACTGGGCAGTGAGGAGCAGCCCGGCAGGAGAGTCAGGCGACCAATCCCACCGACAGCGAGGTTGCGGCCACCGAAATCGTTGGGGGCCAAGGCAAGGCCAGGCCAGGCCACCCTACCATCGTCTGACATCGTAAGTCCTACGAGCCTTTCTGCAGCGCGTCGGAGGAAGGCTACTGGCTGATTCACGTTGAGCTATTCCTGCAGGCCAAGAACAGCTCGACTTTGCGACATTCCTCGCAAGCCTCCCTGCCTAACTCCAGGACAATGCTCTTAGTACTCCCTTCGTACAGCTCAATACTCTATGGTGGGTCAAGGGCAAAGTCGATGCGCTGGCTCGAAACGCAACTCTACCTGGAGGACGGCAGGCCCTGGGGCAGTGTATGGCGCCATCGACGGAGCTTGAACAGGTAAGGATCCACAGTCAACTCTCTATCTCATCAGGGACGGTTAGGGATCTCCTCAGTGTCCAGGAGCGCATCTCCTGAATGTCGCCCTTCAGTATCATCGAGAGGAGAAAGAGGAAATGGTCTGTGCGTTTGAAGGGGGTAAAAGTTATAAAAGAAGCCCCCATCCACCCAGATCCCTCCCAATTTCCCCCCCCCTCATCACACTTCCACACTGGCTTCTCCACTCACACAGTTGCCTGCCACACATCCTCACACACTACCCTCTCTCACCTGCCCACCCTCTCACCATCTCACCTACCCATCCTCTCACATACTCACTCTCTCACCCTCTCTCCTACTCATCCTCCCACTCACTCGCCAACTCGACCATCCACACCCAAGTCCTCGTCGGCCTCCCCCTTCACCTCAAGAGCCCTGGTCGCGCTCCCTCCACTTCAAGTCCAGGTCGGCCTCCCTTACCCCCTTCCTACCGGTCACCCTCCCCTTTCACCTAAAGTGTCCTGATCGCCCTGCTCCTCCACCTCAAGCTCTGGCCGGCCTCCCTCCCTTCCACCTCGATTCTTTCGGTCACCCTCCCCCTCCACCTCAAGAGTCCTGGCCGCCCTTCCCCTGCACATCGAGTCCAGGTCGGCCGACCTCCCTCCCCACCGGGTTCACCCTCCCCTCGACCTCAAGTATTCTGGTCAGCCTTGCCCTCCACCTTACCGGTCACCCTCTCTTCGACCTCAAGTCCTGGCTGGCCACGCCCTTCGAACTCAAGTCCTGGCCGGCCTTCCTCCCCTCAACCTCAAGTGTCCTTACCGGCCTTCCCTTCCTCCTCACGTCCATGTCGGACTCCCTTCCCACCTACCTCAAGTGTCCGGGTCGCCCTCCCCCTTCCACCTCAAGTTCTGGCCGGCCTCCCTCCCTCCATCCCTACCTCAAGTTCTGGCCGGACCTTCCCTTCCACGTCAAGTTTCCTGATCGTCCTCCCTCTTCGACCTCAAGTGTCCTGATCGGCTTTCCTCTTCGACCTCAGGTGTCCTGGCCGGCCTCCCTCCCTCCCTTGTCTTGGTATGCGGTCTCGCCCGCTCGAGAACCGGTCTTTCTTGCCTCGCCTTCCTCGCCTTGCCTCGCCTTGCCTCACCTCGTCTTCCTCGCCTTCCTCGCCCTGCCTCGCCTTCCCCGCCCTGCCTCGCCTTCCTCGCCCTGCCTCGCCTTCCTCGCCCTGCCTCGCCTTCCCCGCCCTGCCTCGCCTCGTCTTCCTCGCCCTCTTCGCTTCGTCTTGCTCGCCGTCCCCCCGTTCCCTAGGGATGGGGTCAGACATAGATGAGTCGGGAGGGATTGCCATGGATGGACAGGGATAGTCAGGGTTGGGGAGGGATAGTCAGGGATGGGGATGGATAGTCAGGGTTGGGGAGGGATAGTCAGGGATGGGGATGGATAGTCAGGGATGGGGATGGATAGTCAGGGTTGGGGAGGGATAGTCAGGGATGGGGAGGGATAGTCAGGGACAGGGACAGAGAGGGACAGGGAGGGATAGGGAGGTACAGGGAGGGACCGGGAGGCAGGAACAGGGAGGGAGGCATAGGGAGGGATGTGCAGGGAGGGCGGGAGGCACTGGGAGGAGGGAGGGAGGGGTAGGGAGGGCTGGGATGAACAGGCAACTTCGGTCACCGCCTTGTCGCTGGACTTCGCCTCCTCAAGACGTACGGTCAAGGTTCCCCTCCCATCGTCAAGACTTTCCTCCTCCTTCCTCAAGTCCGTCAAGTCCAGCCCTCGGCGAGAAGGTGCTCTCCCTCCCTCAGCAAGTTGGCATCCTCCCTCAGTCAACTCAGTCGTTTCCGGTCCTGCCATCTCTCCATCAAGGCCGACTTCCTCCCTTCAAGATTGTGGACCCATCCCCCCTCGTCTCTCATCAAGTCTCATTCGACCTCCATCCCTCTCCCGCCTTCGTATGCGATTTCGCCTCTCCCCTTCCACCTCAAGAACTGGTCTTCCTCCCCCATCTTCCTCGTCCTCCTCGCCTTCTTCGTCCTCCTCGTGGTCCTCGCCTTCCTCGACGTCCACTCTCTCCTTATCGACACTCGACCCCCCCCCCCCCCCCCCCCCCTTTCTCATCGGTGGCCTGTCACTTCCCGACGTCCTGTACTCTCTTGCTTGTACTACTGACATCTTTCTTCTTTCTTCTTCTTCTTCTTCAGTAGGTTTCGAACTCGACAAAGCACCATGTATGCGGAGGCTGCATGTGTGTCTTCAGACGGTGTCCCCGAGCCTGCGATGATCCGCCTCCCACTCGACCATGGGAGTAGGTTCGCAGGGGCACCTAGGAACCTTGTTGTACTTCTATAGCATTCGTAATCATTACCTCTCTCTTTCTTGTTACTTTCTACCTTCCCTTTCTCGTTCCTTTCCACGTTCTCTACTTCCTCTCTGCCATGTCTAGCACCCCTCTAACTCATACTTATCCCCTTTCCTCTGGGACCTATAGGCATTCTTTAAGAAGCCAAGGCTTCAGATGCCAGGTTTTCATCGTGAGGTTGCGTGTTCGGTGTTGCCTACATCCCCTCACCACCGCCTCTCCCAAAGCGCAGTTCAAACCAGACCACGCTCGAAAGCAAGTCTCAGGATGGTGCCTGCCGCCCTCCCCTTTGGACCCCCATTCAAGCTATCATCTCTCCTCGGCAAGCTTAGTCGTCCTCACTCCCGCGTCCCTCCCTCCAAGATCCCCTCCAACTCAAAGCTTCCTCTCCCCAATCCCGGCCAAACTCTCCTGTTGGACTGCCGGTTTTCGCCACTCCAAGATTAGTCCATTCCCAAGACCAGCTCCTTTCCTCCTCCTTCAGTTCCGTTCAAGCATGCATCCTGTTCTTGGGACGTCGATTTCGTTCAGATCTTCATCCCTCGACGTTCGTCATTTCCGGCCCCTCCTCATTCGCTGCGTACGTCGTTTCCCTCCCTGCTCGTCTCGCCAAAACTGCTGACATGCCTCCCACAGGTTCCACAGCTGCGGTCTGGGCTGCAAATAGTAGCCTGCGTCCCAAGGCGCAACGTTCGCGCCACTGGGCTCTGTCCTTTGCCGCTGCTGCTGGTGTCCTGAACGTTGGCCTTCCTGCTGTTTCCTCTGGCTAGCAGGATCTGGTTCCGTGTCAGGACTACCAGGTGGGGGTGCGTCTTCTTCAGGGAAGGCTTCGTCTCGTCGCCAACCGTCGGAGAAGTCCGAATCGGGTTCGGGGCTTCCGGGCGGCGGTGAGGTCTCATCCTTGTCGGGTTCGGGTGACCAAGAACGTTCTTCTTGCCCTTCAGACAGGTCATCGAAGGCTTGGTTGACAGCCTTCATCGCTTCGCCGGCCCAGGGATGCCGATTCTTGTCCGGGTGTAAGTCTAAGGCAGCCTTCCTCCGGGCTTACTTGAGCTTGTCTGGGTCCGTGGTCCCGTGAGGAATGTCCAGGATGATGTAGGGGTCCCCATCGGCATGGCGCACCCTCTCCACCGCGACTTCTTGGACGTATGTGAAATCGAACCCAGTCATCAGGAGGAAGAGGTCGTTGATTCCCTGGAAGATCTGAGGAATTCGTTGCCCTAATACATGGCGTCGAAGAAGACTTTGACGGGTTTTGAGGGGCGGCAAGTAAGAGTCAAGTGCGCAGGCAAAGATGGGATCATCCGAGCCGCCTATGTATTTGCCAGCTGGCCAGCTGGCCGTCACCTTTGTGGCCACCGAAAGCGTTCCGCCTATCTCTACCCCTTGCAGATGCGTAGGGGCAACCTGACCTTCACCTCATCAATCCTGGGAACGTGATGGACGATGAGGTGCAGGTTTGTCGAAGCAGATTGTGAAGCTGCCGCAGAGGCCGCTGGCTGTCAGGAGACGTTGTGAAGGCAGTAGAACAAGACGTGATGTCTGTTAAAAGGGCGACAAGGAGCAACGTGTTGTAATCCAACAGCAGCGTTCTTAGAACGTGAGCGTCAGGATTTACGATAGTGGCTTCAGTATGGAGAATGGATATAGAGGGAGTGGAGCTTTAGCTCACAGGACAAGGAGGAGAAGGTGAGGGGTGGATTTGCGTCTTCCGAGCCGACCGGGCCTACCAGCGTCCCCAACGTGATATTCAGACTTCATTCTGAATATCTGTCCTCTCCATCTGCCCACCCTCAACACATCGATTCCGTCTTTGCTGTACTCCGGCTGACATGGCCATGTCTACGAATCAAGGTCGTCAAACTTCCGAGCGCATCTTTGTTGTGCCGAATAACGGCAATCGTAAAGAATGCAGATGCCACCGTAATCGCTGTGACGAGCATTTATGTCTGCCGCTGTCCTCGTTTTGCCGCCTTTCTTCTCTGACGCTCATTGAGTTCTTCCTGACGATGTCGTTCGGACCGTGAGCGTTCCTGGCCAAGCTGTTCTTCATAGATCGACTTCATTTGTTCGAACCGGGAGCGCTCCTGGCCGAGCTGTTCTTCATAGATCGACTTCATCTGTTCGAACCGTGAGCGCTCTTGGCCAAGCTGTTCTTCATAGATCGACTTCATCTGTTCGAACCGTGAGCGCTCCTGGCCAAGCCATTCCTGAAAGGTCGACTTGATCTGGCTCAAGTGCTCTTCTTCTCGTTGGCGATGTCTCCGCCACTCCTCTTCTCGCCGATGTGCCTCTTGTTGGTGCTGCTCCTGCTTGTGCTGAGGCGATGCTCCATGGCTTTGGTAATCTTGCCGTTGCTCTTGCTGATTGTTCTTCTCCTCTTGTCGGCGTTGTTGGTCTGCTTGCTTTGCAGCCTCATCCTTCTGCTGCTGCTCCTTTTCCTTCCGCTTCCGCTCCTTCTTTTCCTTCCGCCTCTGCATCTTTTCTTCTGCTCGCTTGGCTTCCTCCTCCTCCTCCTCCTCCTGTTGTCGCTTCTTGGTTTGATCAGCGCTATGCTCCTTATTTTGCTGCTCGTGCGATTTACGCTGGTCTGCTTTTTCAGCGTGATCGCATTTTGTCTTCTCTTGTCCGTCCTCTGTGTTCGCTCGCTGCTTCGCCTGCTCAGCATTGTTCTGTGGCTTCGGCTGCTCCTTCGGACGGGAAGAGTCTGAACTTGGCTTCTTGCTGTTCTGCTGCTGCTGCTGTTTCGGTCCTGTCCGACCCGGGGCGGTCCACCTTTGTCCAGGTACCAGGGCCATGAGGATGTCGAATGCCTGATTCAAGAGCTTCATGGCTTCTGTGGCCTGCGGATCGCGATTCTTGTCCGGGTGCAAGAGTAGCGCACACTGCCGTCGTGCCGTCTTCAGCGTCGAACGATCTGTCGTACCATCCACTACGCCCAGCATCTTGTACGGATCGCCCCCGGCGCGCAGCACTCGCTTTGTCGCCGCTCGTTGCGCATCTTCAGGATTGTCACCGTTGGATGTCACCATTGTGAGGTTCCGCTTCCAGACTGCCGCGGAAGGAGGGAAATTCAAACTCTTGAGCTGCAACAATCTCTGGAACAGAAGGCAGGAGGACAGTGGGAATCTTGGATCTTGCTACGCTTCTGATACAGCGAGTTGTTGAATGTTTGAGATTTCGTGACCTCAGCGCGAGAGTTTCATGGTGTGTGATTGAGACTCGCCGA
>RDSH01000307.1:0-10521 GCA_009428295.1 Tilletia walkeri
TCGAAGCGGCCCTTCCCGAAGCCCTTCGCCTTAGCCTTCTTGAACTTGACCAGGTCGGCCTTGTTGTGGTTGGCGTCTACCCTGGCAGCCGCAGCATCGACATTGGTAGCGGCATTGATCTTCGCGGCGGCTGCGTGCTTGTCTGCGTGCTTCGCTGCCTTGGCGGCCTTGAGCTTCTTCGCAGCGAACTTGTGCTTTCCTCCGTGACCCTTGCCAGCACCATTGTCATAGCCGATGCCACCCCTCCCGCCATTGCGGTTGCCGTTGCCGATGCCATTGCCGTAGTTGTTGCCGTAGCTGCCCCTGTTGTCTCCTCCGAAGAAGCCGGCACCACCGAGGATATCGCCTAGACCGACGCCGTTATTGACGCCAGAGCGAGGGCTCAGGTCGGCGACATCGTTGTCGCTATGAGTAGGAGTAGCTGCGATGGGCTGAGCGGCCAAGATGGCGCAGAGGACGAGAGAGAGCTTGGAGTTGAGCTGCATGCTGATGAGAGTGTGAGTGAAGGTAGTGTTGTTGTCTGTGGGTGGGTGGATGTGGATACGAGAAGAGTGGGAGTCAGAGCTGTTAGCGGAGTGAGTAATGGGTGGATGATGTATGCAAAGATGAGAGATTGTGAGTGACCCTTGCTCTTTATACCTCTTCTGCTGACAGCACTTGCTCACCGGTGTCGAGGAACGTTTTCAACGACGATGTTCAGGCGAATCTGACATGACGAGGCTGCTCCTCTCTGGCTTGGAGTCAGTGGAGGCGACCCGCAGCTCCTCATTGACTTCTAGAATTGATCTAGCACTTGGAAAGTATTGGAAGGGCTGGGCGGGCCCACACGCGGAAGGTCGTAGTGACTTTATGATGGGGACCTGCCGAGGAATTCAATTCACTCTTGTCGAGTCTACTCAAATCTGTGCTGCGGCTCCCCTGCTCGATGAAGAGTAAGCGAGCGCGGAGAAACCCCTGTGGATGAGTCGCTTCGTCTGCTAAAAAATCAGGTGGGCATGGTGTGAAAGATTCTTGCTGCAGACTGCGGGGCAGAAGAAGCGAGGGGCTGCCGGTCAGAGGAAGGATCTGACTGTGTTCTGAAGAATGAGGGGTAAGGTCGGCGAGGGGTGGTCAGAAGAATTGAATGTACATCAGATGAGGAAGGGCTTCAGTTGCATGAAACTTGTGACTCACCTTGTAAAACAACTCACTGCCGTGAGAAATACGGGCTAGGAACGGTTCTTCTCGGACGGGACGCAGGATCGAAAGGTCCTCGGGCAGCTGAGATGGCTCAGATATCATCTTGAATTAGTCCAAGGAGGTTCAAGCAACGAAGAGAGGTACCAGAGAAGGAGCAAGGAATCTGATGGCGAGAGGAGAAGAACAGGCTGGGAGGCAACTACGATCGCATTTCGTCTCTGCTACCCTTCTAGCCATGGTGTCCGTCGTGACCGTCGCCGTGGAGAGGGTAGAGGTGGTGGTCATGATCATGACCGTGGTCGTAACCATGGACTTCGGATGCCTCCAGTCGTCCGGGCGGTGAGGGCAGCGACGACCGTGACGGTATTCCCGGTAGTGATTGTGATGGGGGTGCTGTCGTCCTTCAAGCGCAGATGCGAACTCACGGCGCTCCATCTCGGTGGCGTCGCTGTTGCTAGTGATGGGAGAAGACGCGATATGCATGGCGGTCGTGAGTGCGAAGGGAAGGAGAGCGAGCTTGTGGATCCGCATGTTGACCAGAGTGTAGAGTGTGAGTGGAGTATGAGTGAGAGTGAAAGTTCAAAGGTTGGGATCAGAGAGAGGGAGAGCTGTGCCTGTGAGAATCGAATGGGGTGAGAAGGAAATGTAAGAGCAGCGGACATAACCCACCTCTTATATACCTGAGCGTACGTGCTTTGATAGGACATGTCGGCTTCGGGGGCGACTTGATCCACCGGGGAGGAAGGTTCACCTGGCCCCAGAGTATCGACCTTCAACCGACCCTGGACCCCAGGGCTCGAGAGCGTGGCCCAGCAGCTCCAGATTTGTGAGCGACTTTGACGCGGATTTGACCCTGCTGAGGCAGCGAGTGAGAAAGGTCGGCGGAGTGGGTTTGTGTGTCCAGATTCGTTTGGCGATCGACGAGAAACCTCAGACATGGCGACAGCAATATTGATATCAAATCAGGCATATCAAATATGCCAAGACCGCGAGCAGAACGTTCGGTTGTTTCCAGCTGTGGCACAGGGGGGCTCAGGTGTTACGAGGCTCAGGCGCGGGAAAGGTCTTGATCGAGGTCGATTGTTTCACGTTCCTGGATCGTTTGCTTGGTGTGTTGTGTGGGTAAGCGGTAAGCACCATCTGCTCTGCGATGATTCGTCCCAAACTGGTGTTCCGCCCGCCGCTCCGCTGCTCACTGCTGGGCTTTAAACCTTCACCACCGACGTTCGGGGTCCGTCTCGCCACGATGTGCAGGAGCTGATTCTTGATGTTGTGTTCGGAAATGAAAGGAGATGCCAGTAGAGAGAAAAGAGAAGTCAGTAATCCAGCTTCTATGGAAGTAGGGAACAACTCCGTCTGCTGAAGACTCACCGATTAGTATTTGTCTTGTGCAGGCCAGGGAGGTTCAAGACGAGCAAGGCGAGCAGCCAGATCGCCATCAGAATCACCTTCGCCGCATTGTTGCACCTTTGGGAAGCGCGGAGGAGTCGGAGTTGTTGCCGACGCCTTGATAGACCCGCCGAATGGAGATGGACAGCTGACCGAAGTATGTGAGACCGCTTCACAGCTCGGCATTCGACGGCGAAAAAGTCTCCAGTAAAGTGCATGTGAGGGAGTTCGGGCACGGGCCGGTCACTCCAGGTCAGGCTCACATCGGAAATCGTCAAGATCGGAAGCGGTAGCCTCTATGATCATGCGAGGCCCAGAGTTACACCAAGGACATGTTCTGAGGAGGGGAAAGAGCCTTCATGATGTTGCGTCGGAACCAGAAGGCCCTTTGTTGACCATCGAGTCCTCAGTAGTCGCGAAAGTGCTGCAGATTTTGATGAGAGAGTATCACCACGCAAAAGAGAAGCGAAGGCGCTTTGCCCTGTTGATACGAGAGGATCCATCGCTTTCACGTTTTCCACTACACACGGACGTAGTGCACAGTACCTGGATCTCTGAGCATCACATGCCGTGCCTCGTCGAGGATTCAGCATATGTAAAGCCCATGCCAAGCGTTCTGATGTGGGTAGTCCTCGTTCGGGTGTAGGTCACTAGCGCCGTTCTTAGCTGTTGCGCTGTTGCTTTGTTTGTTGTCGTGCTCATGGTGAAACAAATGAGACTCGGAATCTGCTGAACCTTGTTTCAATTGACGACTGCTCCCTCCCGCCACCACCAGCGTTGCAAGAGAGCCAAGCAGAGTTGCCTCTCATCTCACCATTTCCTCAGGTATGCTGGAGCTTTGGGTACAGTATGGATCCTCCCCACTGCGCTGGAAGAGGTCCTCGTTGCTGGGATTCGGAAGGAAGGGGCTGAGTGATAGATAGTGGAGCTTAGCTCCAAAGCTTGGGATCTGCTAGCGGTGAAATTGGGCACAGCAACAGCAACAGCAACAGGGAAACAGAACGGGGATGCTGTCTCAGATTTCAGAGGTACATCATAATGTGGAGACTATCGTTCGGCATCTTCTAAGCTGTTACTTGATCTGGCTGACTCCTTGCATCCATCTCGAGCACTCGCTTAGATATTCAGTCGCCCTTTCGGCTCAGCTGGCGTTTCGGAATAGGCAGAGGTCAATCACCATCCTCTCAGCTGAACCTTGTCCGCACTTCTGAACACCGAGTCCTTGTATCCTTCATCCTCTCTTCTTTGCAGACGGGCTTTTGCGACGATCGAGGGCAATGTTATCCCTACGTCGATATCGCCGAAACTTATTTGTGAGGTTTCTCCTCCTGGAGGCACATTACCAATGCAGCTTAGCGGGCATGACCATGAAACCGTTGCCCTCGGACGGGCCATTGCTCGGCCTCGTATCCCGCAGACAAGTCACAGGAACAGATCTTTTCTTCGGTTCAGAAAGGACATATAAAGGGGACCGTCCCAGATTTCTTTCCCCCTTCCCACTTTTTTCCTCTCCTCCTCATTCGCTGTCTTCCACTCACTTCCACATCCACCCACACCCATACTCACACCCACACTTCATCTACACTCACACCCACACTCAATCCAAACTCACATTCGCACTCACACTACGTACACACACTCTCAGCACAGACAGCAACCGATTCAGATCCATCCACATCCACTCTCAGCACCATCCGCATACACACTCAACACAATCCAGATTTCAGCCCAACACACACAAGTCACAAACATTCTTCCTGCCGAAATGCGCCGCTCTCTGCAGCAACTCACTAGGCTCAACCTAACCGACGCTCAGATCCGCCGTCTCCCATATTACGAGCGCGATGTTTTGCTTGAGCACTACGAGAAGGCAAAGACACTTCTTCCTCCTCGCACCCGCAGCCCTAGGGCACACGCATCAGTCTCAAACAGGGTTGGCAGACACCAGAACGGACGGACAGTAAATCGCTTGCTGGAACACCACCGGGGGGCAGATACGACCCTTTCGCCTCGGACCCACGGTTTCAGGGCCCCCTCCTCATCTTTGGCAGAAGAAGAATACGACGACCTTACCCCAGGGCGAAGCATGCCGTCTCTTGGCAACAACGTCTACCAGAATCGCACAGGATGGAGCGAGACGTCCTCATACAATACCGGCTCAAGATACTCCGTCTACAGTGTCGACAGTCGACCGTCTTCGTACCTGGACGATTCAGATCTTAGCGATGTGAGCAGCGACATGGGCAGCGACGACTTCGAGCTGCTCTGCTCCTTTGGAGCGATGAGCATCGAAGACGGCAACACCAGCAGCAGCAAGAACGGCAGACAGTACCGGCAAGCGTGCGCAGCGATTATCCGTAATATCCAGCTGGCGGTATGCTTCGTTGCGTCCACGCTATTCCGCGCTCTTCAGCTTTGCGCCAGGACCAAGTTCCACAGCGCCCTACTTCTCGTCTTTTTCGCCTTAATCGTATCATCGTGGAGATTCGCTCGGCAAAACCAAGAGACGGCCAAGCTCACGACTCGCCAAAGCTCCGCCAGGCCTTCCTCTTCTGTTGTCGTGGTAACACCCACTCATACTACTATCGACGTGATATTCGAACCGCAGGTACCGGAATACTTGACTCAGCCCGAGTACAATCTGGACGCTTCATTTATTCAAGATTACGTTGGCGATTTGGCCTTCCCATCCTCGCCGGACGAGGACTTGCCCGACCCTGAACACGAACTCTAGAGCTTTATCATTCCAGTCTCCAGTCTCAGTCTCCAGTGCGCAATTGATTCCGGCCTTGACCCAGCGTTTTTCTCTTCATCTACACACTCCGTCCTGAACCATGTCTGATCTCTTCCAACGGTGAAGGCGTGGGATGACTTGAACAGGGCAACAGGCCCAACGGGCAACGATTATGATTTCGATCCTTCGTCTCAGAAGCGCGTGGGTCGTCGACGAGGTTCTCACCTGGAGTCATTGAGAAGCACATCGTGTCCGCTCCAAATCCAGTCCAGCGAGTGGCGGCGATCCAGTTGAGCTGGAAGGAGGTGTACCGGTGTGGGCACCAGGAGTAGATTTGTTGTTGTCAGGGCCTGAGGGAGACGTGTCGGTCCCATTTCCCATCATGCTGATGGCAGACGCAAGAGAGGTCAGTATAGAGAAGAACGTAAGCTGATTGTGTCCACGAGTCAGACTCACCGGTCATCGGAGTTCCCTTTGGTGATGGGCGGAGAAGAAGCCGACGCCGCGGTGTTGCCCTGCGAATCCGTCACCACGAAAGTAACCGCAGTGTCCACACTTCCACAGGCTGGTTGACAATACAGAGGATCTTCTCCTTGTTCTGCGCGCCAAAGTTCTTGACGATGCTACTGATGTCGCCTCCCTTGGTGATGGTGGTGTAGAATGGGGCGACCCCGCCGGCCCGCCGGTCCAGGTAATTCCATAGGGCTGGCACTGTATGACAACGAGAAGAGAATTTAGTGGAGGGAAAGGGTGTGTGGAAAAGGAGGTGTGTTGGATGAGGAGCTAGCTTTCTGCTGAAGGGAAGATGAGATATTGAGTGAAGGTGAGCTGGGTGAATGTGCGCCAGGGGAAGTGATGAAGCAGCGGTCAGAACGATAGAGAAGCAGATCCGTCAAGGTTATGAGCCAAGACTTGATTCGGCTGACAACGGACCGAATGGCGTGAAGCTACATTCGTTCCCGACACGAAAGCTTCGACACAGCGGATAGTTGCTCAGTAAGATCTACAAGTCAGGATGGCGGTCCATGCAGAGATGGGTATGCTCAGAGATACAGCGATCTGCAAAGAGATTATGAATGTGTGGGTGATCAGCCAGGGACCTGTTGTTTGCCATTGAAAGCCAATAGCGTCGAATGGCAAATGTACTCACGGAGAGAATATGATGCTGGCCTCCCGCTCGAGCAATGCCAAGCTAGACTCGAACTTGCCCTCGAGCTCGGCGTTGCCAATAGCCTTGGCAGCCGCGACCATT
Source organism: Tilletia walkeri (assembly GCA_009428295.1). Lineage (NCBI taxonomy): Eukaryota > Fungi > Basidiomycota > Exobasidiomycetes > Tilletiales > Tilletiaceae > Tilletia > Tilletia walkeri. The sequence goes on from RDSH01000307.1 coordinate 6,555, forward strand.
TGTCGGATGAGCTCAGAAAGGCGTCGGAAGGCACGGATGATAGAGCCTTCAAAGACGTCGGAGGTCTGCGCCAGCCGTATCGGAGAACATTTTTGGGAAATACAAACTCGTCAGAAGGGGAAGAAGGGGCAATTGGGGACGCCCGTTGGAGTACTCACCTTGCAGATATCCACAAACTTCTGTCCGCGGCACCACATCAACACAGCCTCCATCAACTCGACGCGGAAGCTCTGGACGTATTCATCCTCATTGACCGGTAAGCGACTCTCGATGGACACTTTTGCAATCCGGCGAGCCATTTCCTGCATCGCTCGTAGAGGCTGCTCCAGTTCTTCTCGTAGTCGAACTTTTGCATCGCTCTGAAAGCCGCGAGCCAGAGTGAAGCGGGAGGCGAGGTCAGCTCCTCAGCGACGTTCAGAAGTATGTAAATCACGGATCAAGAATCTGCTCACCTTCTCGTTGAACACAAAGCAACTCAACACCGCTGCGCAGTGTTCTGCCGTCAACTCGTTGAAGACACCATTGAACATCATCTCCGTCAGCAACAGTTCATCCCCTGAGCTGATCTCACAAGCCACCCGGCCCTTCTTCTCCACCACATCATCAGCCGTGGTGAAGCCTAACCGACGAAGGACACGTTTCCTACACTTGAGCTCATCGAGTTGAATGACGTTCTGAACCGTCTCGATCTTCATCTTGAGTTCCTGGCAAACCTTGTCTGCGTCCATCTTCTGCGAGTACGCTTCGTACAAAGCCGGTAACTCGTCGCTCTTCGCAATGGCAGACTCCGAGAGATGCTTCTCTACCATGGCGATCTTCTGAAGTAGCGTCTTGAACTCCTCCGATGTGATCTTCATGTCCTTGACGGGCTCGAGGAGGGGTAGTCCATTGGGGAAGCGCTTCTTGATCTCAACCAAGTGTTTGCGCACCGTCTCGAGTGAGTCGCGGTTGCGAAGGTCGGTGGGTAGGTGTAGCTTTATTCCGCTGAACTCGCGTACGGCGGAGAGCAAAATGGGGACAAGGAGTACCTTGCCCATCGTTCTGGGAGGACATGGCTTGATGTTGCCTGTCGAAAGCATCTCGTCCTTGGCGTCGTTGCCACTCTTGCTCGGGTCAACGCTATCCTCGTCGCAAAGCAGAAGGCATTCAACAACGTAGTGGCGTTGTTCGGGCTCGGTATTGTCCAAAACCTTGCCCTTAGGAGGTGTCTTCTTCTTGAAGTTCACCGCCACCCCCCAACCAAAGTCAAGGTCACCATGCTTGACATTGATTATCCGGCCTGCTTGTAGAAAGGGGAGCGAGTAGTGCGGGTTCGTGATGATGTTGACGTAATCGTCCTTCAGCTTCTCGGCTTGTTGACGCAAGTTGTAGTACTGCGCCACCTCATCCTCGCGCTTGACAGAAATGAAGTCCCTAGCTTGCCCCGCAGCTTGTAGTTCCTCTTCGAGACCAGGAATGCTCGCTCGACTTTGAAAGGTGAAGAAGGATCGCTCGAGCATGTACTCTGGCGAGATACCTTCGACTCGCATCAAGTTGAGGATCATGTTGTAGCCTAGGTGGAAGGCACTGTCAAGACGGTCGGCTTCGCCCTTGACCATCGCCTTCGCCATCGGAGGCTCCAGCTTTTCATCGAACATCATGATGACGATACCTCGCTCATCGAGACCACGTCGACCAGCTCTTCCGGACATCTATGAAGGAGAGGTGTCAGACTTGTACCTATATAGCTGAAAATGATACTCAGGTCAGTGCACTCACTTGAATGAACTCGCCAGAGGTCAAATTTCTCCGCGCCTGACCGTCCCACTTCTGAACCGAAGTGAAAACAACTGTTTTTGCAGGCATGTTGAGTCCAATCGAGAACGTCTCCGTAGCAAAGAGGACCTTGATCAGTCCTTCTTGGAACAAGATTTCGATGACCTCCTTGAGGATGGGTAGAAGACCACCGTGATGGATCCCGATCCCGCGCTTGAGGAGGGGCAGGATACTCTCGATCTGCGGTAGAGCCTGGTCCTCGGCACTGAGGGCTCCGATCGCGTTCTTGAAGACCATTTCGACCATCCCCTTCTCTTCCTCCATGTTGAACTCGAGCTTGCTCATCTGAAGCGCCAATGCTTCACACTCTCGCTTGGAGAAGGAGAAGACGATGACGGGGTTGTAGTTCTTCATCATGATCATCTTGATGATCTTATAGATGTCAGAGTCTTCCTTTTTGCCGCCTTTGCGCGTTTGACCTTTCTTCCCGGCCTGTCGACCTGACCCACTGGTGGTGCTGGCGGGGTCTTCGCCTCGTGCGGACGCAAGGGCACCCATAGCCTTCTGGAAGTTGTCCTCGCGGAAGGTGCCCCGTTCGTCAACAATGAGGTGGATTCCGTCACTGCCTGTTGGAAAGAAGTAGTGCTGGAGAGGTGTTGGGCGGAAGTCGGTGTAGACGACGTGGCAGGGCTGATCGTGCAAGGCTGCAATCCACTCGGCGAACTGCATGGCGTTTGGAATAGTGGCGGAAAGGAAAACATAGCGGACCTTCCGGGGTAATAGGATGATTGTTTCCTCCCATACGACGCCGCGCTCTTCGGTGGGTGAAAGGGGACCGCGCCTTGTCAGTGACAATACGAGAAGTTTCAGCATTACGAAGGGTTGAACACACCTGCGTCGCGCATGTAGTGGATCTCATCAAAGATAACCCATGCCACCTCACGCATGATCTCTGAGCCTCTGTACAGCATTGATCGCAAAATCTAGAAAGCGGAGTACGAAATCAGCATGTTTGTCAAATGCTGAAAGAAAAGGAAGGTGAACGAACCTCTGTGGTCATGACAAGACACGACGCGCTGGGGTTGATAGTCACATCACCCGTCATCAGGCCGACATCCTTGAAATCAGCGGCCAGTTCCCTGTACTTCTGATTGGACAAGGCCTGAGAGACAAGCATTCAATGCACACAAGCATGGTCTATTAGAACAGGGCAGGACAAAAAGCAGTTGTGACATGAACATTCGAGAACTGACCTTGATGGGACTGGTGTAGACTACACGCTGTCCTTCTTTAAGAGCTTGCGCAATCGCGTACTCCGCAACGACGGTCTTTCCGGCACTTGTATGCGCGGAGACGAGAACGGACTCGCCGCGCTCGATGCTGTCGATAGATCTCCTCTGGAAAGGATCGAGGGTGAAGGGATATACGCGCGCCGGCGGGTCGGCGGGTACGTGTTGTTCGATCGGGATGTAGTTGTATGTGGAATTGGGAGGGAGGGCGACCTGATGCCGTAGCGAGTGCGAGATCTTGAGCACAGGAGGAGCGACGGTAGAGCTCGAAGCTTCGCCAACCTTGGAGTCTGTGCTGGGGCCCGTCTGAGGTGCCAGGGACTTCGCCACGCCATCGGTTGCGATGGTCGGTATCTCGCGCTCGACTGTTTGCACGACGCTGTCTGTTACGATGGGCGCCCGTTCGCCAGCTGGGGAGGGGGCTGGGTGGACTTCGATCTTGATACGCTTAGGCTTGCTGCTGCCGCCGCCGTTGCGGAAACTTGAGCCGGCGCCGGTCGCTGGATCCGCGGTGCGCTTCTCTGCCCTTGCCATGACGGTCGCGCTTGCTCAGCTCCGTGTTACGCGTGTGGTTCGTGGCCGTTTGCCTGCTGCTGAAGATCAGAAGAACGAGAGCCAAATTATTTCTGGCCCGATCTCGCCTTTCGCTGAAGACCACGTGGGTAATTTCTCTCGGCCGAATGCTGAGCCACGTGACAGACGCGGTTAAACGCGGTCGCGTCTTTCAGCAAAAACGTGTCAATTTCCTCTTTGTTTTTGTGGCTTCTGATGACCTTTCCGCGTCTTCTCTCCCTCGCTGCATCCTTCACCTCGCTCATCTGGCGATTTACCTTTGGGATTACCGACCGGCAGAGACAGAGATAGAGACAACAGGATCGACTGAGAGGAGCAGAAGCGGACGACCACGACCATCTCATTCAACC
>RDSH01000307.1:10545-20618 GCA_009428295.1 Tilletia walkeri
CCCCCCCCCCCCCCCCCCCCCACCTACTTCCACACTCTCGCCCAACATGCTCACGGCCGCACGATCAACAGCTTCATCTACCATGCGCTCAGCACTCAGCGCTGTGCCCGCTTCAGCAAGGAGGAGGTATGCAACTGCTGCTGCAGCTTCAACATCTTCTTCACCCTCCTCCTCTTCTTCGGCGAGACCATCGCCTATCGCAAGTCTGCTGCGAACAACCCCTGCAGCAGCACTCGACACCCCCGGTCTTACCTTCACCAACAACACCGGGTCAGCCTCGTCTAACAGGCACCCTCACGCACCCGCCCCGCAAACGGCAAACATCAACATGTGTACTGTGCGTATCCACTCCGCTCCCTCTTCCCCTTCACCCGTCGCCCGCATCGCATCAGCAGCCATCGTCGGCCCATCGTCTTCTTCGTCTCTGTCTTCGTCTCTGTCTCTGTCCTCCTCCCGTCCACAACCTTCCCTACGCTCCTTCTCTACCTCTGCCTCTTCAAGGGCAACCCCAACATCAACATCCTCCGTCACTGCTTCGTCTCCAGCAGGTGCTGCTCCTCTGCCCCCGCTCAAGGCAGTTCGGAAAACGTACAGCCCAACGCGCAAGTACCCACAGCGCAAAACTTTCCTCTACAATGCCTACGCCCGCCTTCTCGCCTCTTCCAACCTTCTCGTCCTGCTTCAGTACGGAAACCTCACCGTGGCTGAGTGGAACAAGCTCCGAGCCGATCTTGCCGCTGTTCCTCTGCCGACGGGCTCCCACCCAGGCACACCACGAGCTGGCATCGTCGCCGTACGAGCATCTCTCCTGTCAGCACTCCTCAAGGCACACCCCAACAAGCAGGTGCAGGAGCTCTCTCATGCTTGCTCTGGCCCACTCGCCTTCCTTTTCTTCCCTTCGGCCGCTTTGACCAACTCGGTCGCTTCCGAGCAGAAGGACGACAAGGAAGGAAATGCTTCCGCTGACGCAGATTCACAATCAGCGTCGCCGCCTACCATTGACGATATTGATCCACGATACGTCGAAAAGGTGCTCGTCGTCCTCGATCGTGCCTTTGGAGGCAAGCCCGTCCCTGTTCCCTCCAAGAACCTGGACCCCTTTGCGCCTGCGTCAACAGCAGCAGGTAGCCCAGGCTTGCTCGGCAACCCGCGTCTTCTGCCCCTCGGAGCCCTCTTCTACCCTGCCCGAGCTGTCCAGCCAGCGGCCAGTGTGGACGGCAAGGAGGAGGAGGAGTCTTCGCGTCCTCAGCCAGCGTCCTCTGCCATCCCATCTGGACTCGCACCCGTACCGGAGTCCGAACATCCCCCGACGCGCCTTATGCCTGTGCTCTCCCTCCGCGCCATTGCCGCTCATGTGCCGGACATCCACACTCTCAGAGCGCAAATGGTCGGCTTGCTCGGCGCCCCTGCTCAAAGTCTCGTTGGCGTCCTCAACAGTGCGGGCGGCGCGGGACTGGTCAGGGTACTCCAAGGCTACGTTGCCGGGCTCGAGAAGGAGAAGGAAGGTTCCTCTTCGGAGGAGTCGGAACCCAAGAAGTGAAGCAAAGTGCTCACTTCGCGACTTTGGACATCGCATACCAGCGCTTCCACGCACACACCCTAAAAAGACATTCAGAGACCTAGACTAGCAGAGCCCTTCACTGCGGAGACGCAACGCACTCTCGGAGAACGAAATCGAAGTCGCACGAACCGATCGCATTTCTGTTTTTGAAACCTTCTCCGACTGTCGATGGGTCACCACTTTGCGACGATGGCTGCTCGCTGCATCACCCTCTCCTACTCTCCCTCGCATGGCTTCTGTGCTGCTTGACTGACCGTTTCTCTAATCTTTCGAACTCATTATCTTCAACTTTCGACTTGGATCTGCTTCGTTTTCTCTCTCTCTGATCATTTCACACGTACAGGCCATTCGGGACGCTCAGGCTCATGCACTGAGCGCTGACCAGACGGCATGCGTTTTCGGTACGTGCTTTTGCTCCTGACACGCAAATTTGACGTTCTCTCCAAACGGGCGATCCAAATCTGATCCCATCTATGTTCGAATCCTTGCACAGGCGAGGATGTTGCGTTCGGCGGTGTCTTTCGCGCGACGATGGGTCTTGCCGAGGAATTTGGTATGTTTTCCATCGGTATCCATAAGAGTGACTGTTCCTAATCTCTCTCCTGTCTCTTTGATGACAAATAAACAGGTCGTGAGCGCGTCTTCAACGTACGTTCATTTGATTTCGATCAGTGCGCCCTGTTGCAGAGGAATGCTGACTTCGTCCTTGAACTCTTTTAACAGACACCTCTCACGGAGCAGGGTATCGTAGGCTTTGGTATCGGAATGGCCGACATGGGTCACACTGCTGTCGCTGAGCTGCAATTTGCCGACTATATCTTTCCAGGTGAGGAAGGGCACGGCACAAGCTTGAAGGCCCGAACAGTTCTGTTGACTTTGGGATTCTGCAATTTGCACAGCTTACGATCAGATCGTCAATGAGGCGGCCAAGTACAACTATCGCTCGGGAGGCACGTTCTCTGCTGGCAAGCTGACGATCCGAAGCCCGTGTATGAGCGTAGGACGTGAGTGTCTTGGTCTGTGACGTGCTGTCGGCGTAACATCAGAGGCTCAACGTCTTATACTTGATCCCACAGACGGCGGTCACTACCACTCCCAAAGTGTCGAGCAGTTCTTCATGCCTGTGCCCGGATTGAAGGTGGTTATTCCCCGCTCGCCCTTGCAAGCGAAAGGTCTACTTCTGAGCTCAATCCGCGACCCCAACCCCGTCATCTTCCTCGAGCCCAAAATCCTGTACCGCTCTTCAGTCGAGCACGTACCCGAGGACGACTTCACTCTACCTCTTTCCAGCGCAGAGACTGTAGTGGAAGGTGCCGACATAACGTTGCTCTCGTGGGGTGCCCCGCTGTATTCGTGTGCGCAGGCTATGGAGATGCTGAAGAACCCAGGTCCTGGAGTGGCGCAGCATGTGCCGCAGTCGTTGAGGGATGCAAAGGTGGAGCTGATTGATTTGAGGACAATCTTGCCGTGGGATCGCGAAGGTGAGCGTCTGCTTTCTTTTTCTTTCATTCTCTCTTGCGCTGACCATTCCTCACCTATCTTCACCACAGCGATTGTGAAGAGTGTGAACAAGACGCAGCGGATCGTTATTGTGCACGAGGCTCCCGTGACAGCCGGTGTTGGTGCCGAAATTGGTGAGTTTCTGCTGCCCCACTTTCATTTTCAAGGCAGACTGACCTCAAAAGACACTCCTCTCGCTCGCGAACTTGTTGGTCATCAAACAGGCGCGCATATCCAGGAGCGCTGCTTCCTGCGCCTAGAAGCCCCGGTGTGCCGAATTGGAGGCTGGGACACGCCTTTTCCACTGCATGAGGCCTTTTACAAACCTGAGGCGGTTCGCATCCTGGACGGGGTGAGTTGCCTCAATCCTGTTGTGGACCTGAAGTGTTGAACTGAAGTCGCGGCCTTCTATCTGCTTCACACAGCTTGTTCGAACACTCACGTACTAAGGTGTTCTACCTGCCGATGCCGCCGTGTCATGTTCGCTTCATTGTCCTCTTGCCTTGACGATGTCGAGGGAGCGAACGTCCAGCTCACGGACGTCCTCCGAGCCCTCGGGCTTCGTATCTACTTCAACTGCATCAGCGTCTGTCTGGGTCCTACATCTACGCTTCGGAACAATTAGAACGACGTCCTGCCCATTCGATTGACCGCTTTGCCCTTGTGTCCGGCTCTAGCTTCGATGTACACCGACGCAGCGCGGACCCTTGACGGTACAAAATGCCTGTTCGACGACGCCGAGAACTCGCGAGAGATCGAAACACGAATGAGCGCGCGGTGGTCGCTTCCCATGTCTTTAGGGGAGATGTGTACATACCGCTCCCATTGGACCAAGACAATTGATCGCTGCTTGATTTGATGAGCGCGGCCGAGCCGGCGGGTCGACACTCGAGTCTTGACACCGCTAAGGCACGAAGGACACTCGAAGCAGCTCTTTTTAACTTCTTTCCCCGCCCACGCGCCACGACCCGAAGGAATGGGTGGTTCGAACTTCGAAGTCGGCTCGGTGGTACACTTGCTCGCTCGTGTACGTGCACGCAAGACAGAGACTTGGCGGAGCTCTAAAAATCAACCGTCGGTCCTCTTTCTAGTTGGGACCGCGTGAATACCGTGATCTAGCGCGTTCCGGAAGTCCGTAAGAATGAAGATAACGCTTTAAATTGTGCCCTTCGTGTCAGGTGTACAAGATTCAGCGGTATAATGATCGATGTCGTTCCGTCGAACTTCCAGCGGCGGAGCGGCGGAGAAGCGCCAGGAACGAGCGGACACACCTACTGGAGCGATGCTGGCTGCTGCTCGCTGATGATGGCGCCCCGCGGCCAGTGTGGCCTGGCGTGAGCGGCGAGGGGCACGATCTCGGAGACACATAGGGGGCCTCGCGCCGCTGCGAGTGCGGGAAGCGGACGGGAGCGGCATCGCGCATTTCCTGCGGCTGGAAGAAGGAGAGGCGCTACAGAATCAAATATGTGTCTCGATTCCAAGCGTTTGAGGCATCCTGCCACACATCCGATTCTGCACTTACCAATCCTTCTGCAGCCTCTGTTCGGCTGCCCAGTGCCCGCGTGTCCCGCTGCCCCATCGTCGAGGCAAGAAAAGGTCGCCGGCACCACCTGCCCGCTTTCCACTGACTTCTTTCCTCTCTCTCTCCTCCATCATCACCGCTGTCTCCACTCCTCTCCGTCTCCCTCCGACTCGTACTTATCCCTCACCCTTTCACAGGAACTGTTCTCCCCTGCGTTCTCTTCTCGCCGGCCAATCTCCTTCCCTCTCAGTGTTGTTCTTTTTCGATTTCCAGCCACTTTCTACACCTTACAGAATTATCAACCATGTTCCATACCCAACACGCCGCCCTTCTCGCTGTCGCAGTCACCTTGGCCGCATCCACCGTCCGCGCCGACTCAGCGGATGCTAACTTCTCCCTCGACAACCTGCCCGAGTGAGTCCTTTACGTCGTCGACTTGATCTGCTGTTTGAGCTCCAAAATTTTGAACTTCTTCTTGTTCTCCGCACCACAGCACCTGGCAAGATGGCCAGACGGGAACGGACCAGTGCAAGAAGTGGCTGCCATCGTCTCAGGACTCTCTCTGCCAGGTTGCCTACATCAACGTGAGTCGTTCGTCAAGCTATAAACATAGATGTTGTCGCACGCTCAAATTAGTTTTGGTCTCTTGTCTACAGTCTGCAACCGACTTCTGTCTTTGGGTGGGTCTACTATTTCAGGCTCCTGAGCACCGTACCCGAGATTCAATACTGTGTTCCTGACTGATCCGCTTTCCATCTGGTCTGTGTAATTCCAACGTGCAGTCTTCCCGCGCCCCCGGTCTCGTTGGCGACACAGAGCGTGACGAGGTCGCATGGTGCACCAAGCCCGGTTACGGTACCCGTCTGATCCCCGACGGTACCCTGAACTCCGTTCACTTCGTCAAGACTCCCACCTATGTCCAGGTTCGTCACATGTGTGTCGGTACAGCTTCACTGTCTGGGCTTCATCTGAACCATTTTTCTTCTGTCATTTTGATTTAGGTCACTGGCACGGGCGACTTTACGAAGATGAACATCCTGCCGGGCGATGAAGGTGGAGAGCTCGACCCCCACGGAGCTGATGGTAAGTAGGAATCGGCAGATCCACTTAATGTTCCGCAGTCGGCTTACTTGATCTCAACTTTCGAACAGGAAACGGAAACCCAATCGGCGGTCTCGTCTTCACCAACGCTTTCGGGGGCAAGTACCAGCAGATCCACCAATGGACAGTAAGTAGGAACACGCAGATCCAACCGTAACGGAAATAAATCACAGCCTTCTCACTTAGCTTCTTCTCCTGACCTCTCCCGACACATAGAACTTCATGAGCGCAAACGAGTACTGCTTCAAGGCCTGCATTGACGCCGGTGATGCCGAGACTCAATGTCAACATATGTACGATCTTCAAGGTTGCAACTGGAACATGCCCGGCAACTACGGCGACGGATTTGAGCAGTGCGCTGGAGATATTGCTGAATACCCTGGCATCTACGGCGGTTCGACCTACTACCAGAACGAGGACGGCAGCAACGCACCTCCCCCGCACGCAGCCCCTGCCTCGTCCAACTGCGCGCCGCAAGCAAGCCCAAGCAACGGAGTTGCCGCACCCGTTACCACGACGTCAACATCATCTCCAGCAGCTCCTACGAGTGCACCCGGGGGGCTGTCTACTTCGGTTCTGTCCTCGCAGCAAGGTGGCGCATCTGCCAAGGCGGCTGGTAGCAGCGGTCAGGCTTCGTCGGCTTCGTCCCACAGCAAGATTGGCTCTTCGTCGATTTTGGTACGATGCTCGGCTGGTGTGGCAGGTTTGCTCGCCCTCACCGTCCTTCTCGCCTAAAAAGCAAGCCATTTTTTTTTTCGCTGCTTCATCTTTCGCCGAACACCTTCTCGGACCTCCTTGGACAACCCATACCCCTACGTGGACACAGCAACACTATCCTACATTCCTTCGACCCCCACGCCTTCACATGGCATCAACCTATGGACATTAATTCCTTGCTTTGCCGGATCTCTATTTCGTTTTCATTGCTTCGACTGCCTCCTACCTTCTTGCCTGAGGACGTTTCTATCTTGCTGCAATCAAATAATAAAATCAAACAGACACAGGTGACAGAGCCTCGCTGCACTCACCGACCAGAGGGTGAACTTGATGGAAATAGATTCATTACGAAAAGGGGCTGGGAGCACCCGGCAGCGCTTCGGGCGCTCCGGACTGCGAGATAAGGCGATTTGAGCCCAGTGTCTGCGCAACTCTCTTAATGGAGTTGATACGACCCTGAGAGCAGGAGCGGATGTCCGATATGAGATTTCAAGCCACAAAAAGCATGGGAGAACGTTACCCACACGACATACCACTGAGAAACCTGACCTCTCATGCAGGGTTATGAGACCACGTGAGCAGAGAGCTCATCTCTGCCCGCGATGCTCCTGCGACAACTTCCGTAAAATGTAAAATGAGGTAAAAGTCCAGAGCAAGGTGCCTGGCTTTTGCTCTGCTCTCAGAACGATTCGTAATGCATCTAATCTGTGTACGTAGCAACTAGCAGTCTGGCAGCACCAATCACCGTCCAGACCAGTGAGTGAGTAAGTAAGAGCAATCACATGAAAATTTGTGCGACAGCACTTTTTGGTGCTGACTTTTCCCCCAACTTTAGCATGTGTGGAGTTTATAAAAATTAGAAGGAGCTAAGGATGAAACGCCCAGACCCTCGGGGTCTCTCGGCCGAGAGACTTTTTCCTCTTTCCCTTTTCTTTTCTCTTCTTTTGCTCCTCCTTTCCTCACCTGCTCCCTCAGCATCGACTTACGCTGTAGAGCAGGTAAGTACTTACTACCTTCCTTCCTCTCACGAGGAGCATCGACTTACGCTGTAGAGCAACAATACATTCTTTCCCTTGTTCTTTCTGTCGCTACTCGCTGAATACCTCCGGAGTCCGGGGCTCCGGGCAGCAGGCACTTCAAGGAGGAGAAATTAAAAATTCCCCAGACTTTAACGTGGGGTCTTCGGGGAATGATTACGCCGGTTACCAAACCGACTATGTAATACCAAGGTGCCCATAACTCTAAAGCATCCCCGGAAAATCTCAGGAAACCGCTCTATCTGGAGAATAGTCTCAACAGAGACCGACTTCGCCTGCAACCAGGGGTTTTTTTTTTTTTTTTTTTTTTTTTTTCCACCTCCTACACAGAGGTCGGCATGGGTACAGTCTTGGGTATTTGACCCCCGATACTGTACTCTTGGGTACAAGTATTTTTTCCGACGAGATCGATACTCATACTCGCGAGTATACCCAAGTATTACTTGAGTATACTCGCGAGTATTTTGTTTAGTCAGGATTACGTAATAACATCAATTTACCCAAGTATTACTTGGGTATACTCGCGAGAATTTTTCGGTAGTCAGCATTACGTAATACATTCTCTGGGCTCTGGCGGCTCTGATTCACTATAGTTGTAATTATGTTCTCCACAGTTGTAACTAATTAACTATGTAATCTCTATAGTTGTAACTATGCTATCACTATAGTTGTAAGTTGTAACTATGTTATCACTATCGATGTAACTATGTTATCACTATAGTTGTAACATGTCACTATGCTGTTACTATAGTTGTAACTATGTTATCACTATAGTTATAACATGTCACTATGCTGTCACTATAGTTGTAACTATGTTATCACTATGGTTGTGACTACGTGATCACTATAGCTATAGCATGCGGCATGTCATTAGGTCATCACCATAGTGACAACCGTGACCATCAGCTGCTAGAAGTGAATGTAATATTTTTGTTACGGAAAATGAAAAAGGGGTGGGTACATTCTTGGGTACATTTTGAGTATGGCGAGTATTACTTAAGTAATACTCAAGTATTCGAAACTTGGGTATCTGACAGCTCATAAGTCATACCCAATGTTTACCCATACTCGTGCCGACCTCTGCTCCTACATATCACTCCAGCGTCTAGTAAATGTCCATTTTTTTACTGAGTTTGATTCGCGGGATTGCGCCAAGACGGTCTCAAAATTAGTGGGTCTGAATTTGGCAGCAGTCAGCACCAGTGGTCGGCATGGAGTCAGAATCCCCAGAGCGCGGAGCAATCTCAACATGATGGAAAATTTCCCCGGTTTCCGCGGAGCAACCCCGGAGCTCATTTTCAGTCACGTGATGTCAAATAAATGAAAAAGCCACCTTTTTACGACCGAAAAAGGTCAAAGAGGTCCGTGCGTGTCCTGATTCGTGGCCGTTCATAGTCTCAGTACCTTTTTATGGCCGTGGGAACGGTTCACATGATGATCTAAAGCTCCGGAAGGTCAAGTTTCTTCCCACACAAGAGGTCTTTCACGATCTCAGACTAATGATTTTCAAACCCCGAAATTCCGCGGAGTTCCGTGTTCCGGGGCCCCGGAGCTCGGAGCACTTTTATTCGGTCAGACCAATTTGTCCCGGAGTACGGAGAAAATTTTCACAGGGGGCCCAGCTCCGGGGAATTTCGGAGCGTCGCCGTATCAGATTGGCTAAGATTCCCCGGAGACGGAGCTAAGCTGCGAACAGTCCAGTTCCATGCGGAGCTCAACCCCGGAATCCGGGCTCTGTGCGGGAGCATGACCATGACACCACTCAAGACTCGACTGCTACTTAATCACTTCAGACTCCAGACCCCAGACTCATTTCTTCCAGTCCTCTTTCCCACACACAAAAGCCCTCAACTGCCTCCAGATCATTGCGCAACGTCGCCGATTCCTCCCTCTTCTCTTTTCACCTCTTATCGTCACGTGCTCTTTCCTTCCCTATATAATCGCGCTCTCTCCTCTGTACGTAGAAGAGAACCAGTAACTTTCCACAGATCTTCTTCTAGCATAGCATTCTTGCTTCAGGCTCCAGACGCCACAATTCCCACTGCTCTGGACGCAGAGGAATTATCCGGCCCTGCACGCCTAGCTAGTTAGATTTTCTCTCGGCTACAGTAGAGTTTCATTTCCCTTCCCTGCGCCTAGGTGAATACCTTATCTCGCATAGGCTCCGGGGATTCACTCCGGGACCATCTTCACTCGAGTATCTTTGCTCCATCGGCTCTCTCTTTCACCCATAGCCTCGAGTTCCATATACTGCATCGGCATCATCTCCACCACAGCCTCAAGTATCATCGACTCCATCGGCTTCTCCATTGCAGCCTCTACTCTCGAGTTTGGCCCACTACATCGGCTCTGCAACACAGCCTCGATTAGTATACACTCCATCAGCCACTTCAACGCGGCCTAAGTCTCAACTCTCAACAACAAAAAGTATTACTAAGAATATTAGCATATCGTAAAGTGCGCAACACTAAGGAAGGGCGCGGAGGAACTCCGCCGGAGTTTTCCTCCGTCCGCCCACCTCCGCGAAAACTCCGCCCCATATATGGAACGGAACATTCCGCTCGCCCAAGACAGTCGTCCCCGCCGTCGGTCATCCGTCACGACAAAACTCCGCCATATCTTTGTCAAGCGCCGG
>RDSH01000308.1:0-20229 GCA_009428295.1 Tilletia walkeri
ATCCCTCCATCTAGTCCTTCATTTCGACTCATTTCGTCAGGACCCCAAATTTGTGGTCATTCCTCTCACCAAAAGTCATCTTTTTGGAGTCATTTTCCAAATCTCATCCTCGAGAGTCTGGATCGTGATAGGCGGAGCAGAAGATGCGGAGTAAGCGCTATCCGATGGACTTGTAAAGCCCTGCGACGAAGCTGAGGAGGGCGTTGTAAAGCCGGACCGGTGACGGGAAGGCGGGGTTGATGGTGCGGAGTAATGGGTAGAGGATGCCATAGGGGGGTCGAAATGCAGATTGTTATGAGCGTAATGAGTCGGGACTTCGTGCTGCGTTCGCCCCGAGTAATGTTGTTGACCGTGTTCTGGTTCATGGTGTCTTTGTACCAGGTATTGTTGAGGGGCTCTATCCTGTGACGAGTCAGGTTCTCGCTGGCGAACGGGACGAGGATAAGGGTGCGCTTGATGACTCCGGTGATGGCGATAAGGACCAGAATGTCTACCCTCGTCTCGGAGAGGGGCGACAGATGATGCAGGCGATGAGGCCGACGGTGTGAGACGCGCTGCAGCGGATTGGATTGAGGAGGATACCTTTTCCAAGAAAGCGCGTAGTTCGACGTTTGCGTCGGTCGGAACAGGACGGGAAGAACGGGTCACATCATTGAGAAGTGCGAGGATTGTCTCAGTAGTATTTCCAGACGGAGGAGGGTTGTGGTGTTCGCTCGGCGAGTGTTGCCGTCCTCGGACATGGGCGGCTTCCCGTAACAACCACATCAGCTGGGGCGCAGTCAACGGGATGGTTTCCGCGTCCATCGGATTTTCAGGCCTTGGGTTTCAACGACGATCGGGAAAGGAGGTGTTGCCAGTCGAAGCATGAAGCATGAAGAAGGGCAGATGAAGGAGTGTGGGGGGGATGGCGAGGGAGGGCGTCCCTTCCTTCTCGTCTTAAAGCAGGGCGATACACAACCATGGCGAGTTCCTAAGGCCTAGAGCATTGCAGTCCGGAAAGAAAATGATAAGATACAATAATGAAGACTGAATAGAGCCATGAGCGTGAAGACTTACCGGGCGTCGAAGCACATATCAAGCTTCAGGCTTTAAGCTTCAAGCTTCAAGCCCCAAAGGCAAGCCATGGATGTAGGTACCCCACACTAGCGGGGTTGGAACCCTGTCCGGAGCGGGGTATTGAAGAAAGCGGGAAGGAAGCAATGACTAAATGACCGTAGGGGATCACGGCAATCGGGTGAAAAAAGTAGGATTGTAGGAGCTGATAAAGGGTAGAAGATATCGCAGTCACTAGGATGGAAACAGGTGGCAGGAGTTTAGGACATCTCGGTGGGATTCGTGGGCACTGAATCATCAGTAATGTGTAAAGATGTGAAGCGCCGTAGAAGCTGTGCTTCTGAGCGACGTTGAAGAGCCTGTTCGCGCCTGCGGCCACTAGAGGGGTTGTCTTGGCGCATAGAGGGAGCGCTGAAGTCAAGTTTTCACCTACGCCCTGGCTTGCGGTGGACCGATGAGATTCGCATCACGGTCGAACCCAGGGGGGATCGCAGCATGGCGGCCAAGAGGGCCGCTGAGTCATCGTCGCGGTAGATGGAAGAAGCTCCTGACGTGTTTGACTCAGAACGTGTTGGTAGGTCGTGCTGCGCCAAAGGTGGACTCCCGTGTTCTAGCTCTGGTGGAGAAGGGCGGCAAAGTCAGGTTGGATTGCGAGATGTGTAGTGACGGGCTACATACCTGGAGATGACGCGACTGGGGTGCAGACATGTACCGGGTTGGGATTCGAGGGCGTGTAGGTAACGGTGGATGGAGGAAGGGATGCGAACTCCCGTGGAGATTGTTCTTTTCCTTCTGTGTCCATCTTCGTACGAGCGGGCCGCACGCAGGTGGATGATGAAGAGGCCGAAAAAGTCAGAAGATGAGAGGGGTGTGATCGAATGGGGTGGGAGGTACGGTGATCTTCACTGAAGGGTCAGGATGGAAAGAATGGTCGTGGGCAGTGGTAGTCGTCAAACCAGGACAACCTTCTGCGTTTCGAAGGGGCGTCTTCGGACACGTTGTCGGCGGTGGATGAAGTTGTACGGGTCAAACGCCATGTGTCCCCACCGTGTTCTAGGTTGGTCGCCACCGCCAGAAGTTGTAATCGTTTAAGCTCGGAGCGTAGAGCATGAGGCAATGGCGGTGTATTTAGCTGAGTTGTGGTCACCTCGGCAATCAAATGGATGTCTTCTCGTCGTGTCGCCCTTGAAGCGGCGACATATGCAGGAAAGCCTTCATGACGTAGATCGACGACCACCCCGGTTTTACAGGTTACCCCTTGCGCCGAGTGCACAGTCATGGCGAAGCCGGGCTGCAAAGGTAACTGGCGACGGGAGATTCGTCGGACGGCTGTGACATCGCGGCCTAATGCGTAGGTGAAAGTCGAAGAGGTGGGATAAATAGGAAGACAGCTGGGGTCCAATCCAGTCAAAGCCCAAGCTGCTGTGCTGTCGAACTGGACGATGACTCCGATGGGAATCGTAAAGCCCAAGTTATCCTCTTTCAGACTCCAACCGGTGATGGTCCCGAACGCGCCGTTCGTGACACCCAGAGCGATGCTCTGATTGGGCCCACGGTAGACTACCGCCATTCCGATATAGAGAGGTATGCGTCCCATGCCAACCTTCGTATCTCCTCGACCGTTATAGCACAGAAGTGCTTTGCGTGTAGGCTTGTCTATAGCAACGTTTGTGCTGTCCATAGCATGACTTGTGACGAGATGAACGCTGTTGGCCGCGGCTTGCGAGGCTGCCTTCCGCTCGTTCAGGGTCCTCACCGTCTGGTTCGTGGACGCCAAGACGATCATGTCCTTACGGCTCTTATCGGCTGCCTGGGATGTCGAGGAGCATCGCAATACGTTCGCGTTGAACATGATAGTGTCCGCGTCGGTACTGTCACGGGTACGAAGTCGTGTCAGGGCCGCCGCCATCTCGGAATCCGTCATTCCCATCTGCTCCGTGAAATTCAACGACATCCTGAACGTACAGCCAGCTGATACGTCCTAGCCCCGCTTTCGTCCGGATTTCGGCCGGTCGAGATGCGCTGGAGGAGGTGTTGTACAAAGGCGTTGCCCCAACGGGGGGTAACTGGCAAAGATCACCGGCAAAGATGACGTTGATGCCGCCGAATGGTTCGTCTAGACGCTGGGTAGCAATGCGAAGGGCTTGGTCGATCTCACCGAACACCTCGCAGGAAGTCATCGATACCTCGTCGAAGAAGATCCAACGTATGTGGCCAAACGCAGATTGTAATAGTCGCATCTTCTTGCCGTGGTTGTCGCGAGCTGCTAGTTCTAGCTCTTCGGTCGTCATCCCGCGTCGATGTGCCTCAATACCGAAGGCAGCATGTTGAGTCGTTCCACCTATTGCTGAAGCAGCCTTCCCGGTAGGGGCCAAGAACTTAATCTCGTTTCCTCGCCCGAAGCGGTCCATCAGTTCTCGTAGTAATCGCACCACTACCGTCTTTCCTGTCCAAGCTTCACCATGCATCAACATTCGAAGGGGGCTGGAGCTAAGACCTGTGTGTATTGAGGCAGGGTAAGAGAAAGTGGAAGAGATAGTGCGAGGAAAGGCACTAACCGTGCAATTGTTCGAAAAATCGGCGGCCAGCGATGTTGAAAGCCAGGGTCTGCGATGCCGTGAGGCCCCTTTCAGCAACAAGGGCGGCCAACAGATCGCGAGGTTCGCGATCCCGCCACTGCAGTCGCTGAGTAGGCAATGCAGGGATGCTGGAAAGTTCGGCTGACGAGTCGAGTGTGGTGGTTTGATCCTCGGAGTTGTCGTCAAACATCAACTGCTCAGCGAGAATACCACGGGACGCAGAGGGAATCGAAAGGTCAGCCTTTGCCTTTGCCTCAAGAACGGATTGCTCAGCTGTCCACGTACGTTGTGTGTTACGAGTGAAGTCGACCGTCGACACCAAAGGTGTTGTATTGGCGGCAGGACGATCAACGCTAACATCGAACCACCCGCCTTGTTCTAGCGTAGATGCGAATTTGAGTGTCTCGGCCGAAGGCTTCGCGCGGGCGTTGATAAGTTCCATCTCGACGTCGGCGGAGCTATTGTCGAATGCAGGCCCAAGGTCCGCTACCTTAGCATCTAAGCGCGAGGAAGAGTTGGCCTCTTCGCGGCGTCTTCGCAACTGGTCGGCATCCCGTGCATCATCACACTCTGACAAAGCGGACCAGTTTTCCATAATGCGTTTGGCAGAGGGCGGAAAGGTGATGCGGGAGAAGGCGGTTTCCCAGTGCTCGCAGCGCTTCTTCAAAGGGTGCTGGGTGGTAAACGGTATGAAATGCGCCATCATTGCCGAACAGTAGGGGTCTCCAAGGCCTTCCGATCCATCGGGCCGGGGAAATGTCGAGCCTAGAAAGCGAGGGATACCCAACGATCGAGAAGGATTGTAACGATGCAGATGCGTCGCTGCATTGGGATGAGCGGGACCTAAGGGATGGTGATTCTTGTTCTTCGACTTGGGCATGCGTATCAGCTGGACGCGATGTACGAAGTCGTAAAAGCAAAGATTCGCCAAGGTGATGCCGCGATGAAGATAATCATGCACCTGGTGTGCCAGACCACGATGGTTGAGCGTGTTGAACCCCGTGTTGCAGTCATCGTCTTCCTGTCGAAGGGATTCTCCTCCATCCGTGGCAGCAGTTCTCGTGTCGATGGTGTCGAAGGTCAGCGCCTCCGGTTGACTATGTTGAGGTACACGATCGATGTCCATTGCATCAGTTTGGATTTGCTGGGAAACGTCGCGTCCTTCGGCTTCGGCGTCGCTCGTACTTCTTGGGGGTCCGAACATCTTGTGAACCGTTGCAATGAGGTAGCCACTCAGCATTGGAACCGTCTCGTGACTGGACTCTGTGTCTCCTAGGTCCCGGACGTACGTTGCCGCTTGCTGTGCGTGGACCTGACGCTCCCGACCAAATTGCATCACGCACTTGGAAAGAAGAGTTCGGGTATCTGTGACGGACTCAGTCGTGGCGGCCAACCTTTCATACACGGTATTGATCATAGAGATCTGATTCGCTGGCGTTTCTTCAGACTTGGTGGTGTAAGAAGTGATGTAACTGGCGGCTGCTGCTCCACTCTTCCCGCTTTGAACGGCCTTTAGGTCGTGATTATGACGTGTGGCGACCAGTAACGTTGGATTGTGCCAATTGATTAACGGGTGCTGTACTCGAAGTTGAATCGAATTTGAATCTGGATCGAACGTTGAGTGTTCGACGACTTCGTAGGGGAAGAGGAACCGGCACGAATCGCGACCACCTTTGAAACAGGTGAAAGTGCAGCGATGGCGTTGAACCTCGTGAGCCAAAAGGCTGTGATCTTGCGTGAATTGCTCAGCGTAGTCGGACTCAGATGGAAAGGGGGGGTCGTTCTTGCCTCGGTTTGCGCTTCGTGGACGATGGCTCTTGCTGCGTACCATCGGTGGAGGGATATCCGTGCGTCAATAGGTCGTCGAAGAACTGTAAGTAACGCTGTCGGAACTCTTCGTCGGTCTGCATTCGCGCTCTAAGCGCTGACGGATTCATGCCTCCCTCCAACCAGATCAGGCAGTGACAGTGCAGTTGACCGCGCATGCTGTGTTCCTTGACAAGGTAGAACGCCGACAGTCGTCCGAACAGGCCTCCATCGATCGTACTCTTCTTTTTGCGAACATCCCAACCCAGGAGGTATTGGAACACAGCATGGACGTGGAAGTGGAAGTAGTCACTTGCAGCAACTGGGTCTTCCGCCACTCTTGCTGCCCGCGCTTTCGAGGAAGGGAGCTTTGGATCCTTCGTGTCCAGCGTTATGGTTCGGTCCCCGAACAGAATTTGAAACACAGGGGAATGGCTGGGCCCTGGATTCAGGGTCAGGAAGAATTGAAATATGCCGAACTTGCCAACGTACGCCCGGATGTCCGCCCGCGCTCGAGTCATGACCGCTTTGGAGCCCGGAACGTTGGCGGAGACCAGCTCGCATTTCTTCAGCAAAGAGAAGATCTGAACCTCGTCGCCGCATAGTGTGTTCAGGCTGCCCCCTCGAGCTACGTGTTTGGCGACTCGTTCGACAACTTCCGGGTTGAGACGCTGGAGCAGGGTTGAGAATCGATCAAAGTCACGCGATTGACACATCAATCGGGAACCAAGATGGATGGCGCGCCGTTGCTTGATGTTTGCGACAATGAAGACGTAAGACCAATGTCGACGGAACGCAGGTTCAGATAAGTCGAGTAAGTGCTTGGCCTGTCGCGCGAAAGAAAGGGGCGTTTTCCTGAGAGGTTGTTCGAAGCCCCCGGTTCCCCAGGGGAACAAAGTAGGGAACATCCCGGGAAACAGGTCGGGATTGTTGTAGTCCTCAACGAAGGTTGACCCGTGCCGTATGATCAGATCCGGGCGTTCGGTACCGGTAGCATTGGCCAAATCGGAAGCCGAACGAGAGTGCGCAGGAACGGAGATGCCGTTGATGTCTAGGAGCCCATGATGTTCGAGGAATGTGCGTGGGTGAGGGTCCTCGTCTTCTTCGTCTTCCAATGTGGCCGGATGGACATCGAGACCTGCAGTCTCCTTCGCGAATAGACTGGGGACCTCGTTGTGCTCTTCGTGCATCACATGTCGCATGATGAGTTCCGGCACGTCGTCTTCGGGAAGTGTGCTGAACATACCGTTCCACGACCGTTCCCTCACCATTCCAGTACCATTCTCTCTTCTCTTGACTCCTTCCCTCGCCGCTGCACAATCGTTGCGCAACGCCCTCGCTTTTCTCTTCTTCATTTTTCCTTCCATTTTTCCTTCCGCGCTATTTTTCCGCTCCTGCAGCACCTCACTCCGCTCACTCCTGCAGCAGCTTCGGCTATAAAAAGCCACACCTCATTTGTACTTATCGAAGAAATCCATTCAGCCTTCACACATTACACTTTCCACACACACACTACTTCTTGTCAACACACTTGTTCCAGATCACATCTTTACACCAGAGCACAGGTACATATTAGCGCCCGTTACCTTATCATTACATGGTGATGAGAGGGTTTTCTTCCTGATCAGCCGACTGACGGAGATCACCACTCTCGCCCTCCAGATATGTCCGAGACATCAAGAACCAACACCGCACAGCAAGGTGCACACACTCCTACTACGGCTCCAGACGCCGACGATGTCAACACTTCTCTCGCGCGCATCTCGCAGACTCTGGACGTCATTCTGGCGCGACAAGATGGATTCAATCAGCGCCTAGGCCAGGTCGAACATCCAGACAACCCTGCGACCACTCTTCCATCCGGCATCTCTACCACTCCCCTGCTTGCTCCTATCCCTACATTCGGTCAAGGTCCGAGAACCACTTCCCCCTCCCTTTCATTCTCGGGTCATCAGATTCCCCCCTTCGTCACCACCACTCGCCCCGGTCGACGAGTTGTACTACCTCACCAGACACAAGCCTTGACCACGCCGGTCACCTCCACCCAGACGCAAGCCACTTGGCACCCGTCCGGTGGTCCCTGGGGCGCAACCAGCTCCACTCCCTGGCGTTCCACCACGGCACGCGCGTCTCAATCTCGCCGTCAAGGTCAGGATAGCTCCGCGTCGGCCTCCTCAGCTCCGGATGCTGCCTTTTCTCAGTCCGCAGCTGAGGCTGCCCTCAACCCTCTCCAAGTTTTCCGCGCCTTGCCTCGAGAAGATAAGGACACCTTCCGCCGTGTTCTCGGCGCCATGGGCACCACCACCCGGGACTTCTTGGGCACCATTCGCCCGAGTCAGCTTCCCGCCGATGCCATCCAACGCGTCAGTGGTCGAACGGCGGCTTCAACTGTGAACTTCACTCCATCTGAATTGGACTTCGACGAGCCCGAGCGCATGGTCGAAATGGTCACGACTCCAGTTACAGTCACGACCACCATTCCCACCTCTCTGGCTCCCACTGCTATACACACGACTCAAGCACTCGACGTTCCGCATACGCCTGTGCTTCCAGTCGCCACCACCTCACCAGATCGTTCCGAAGAAGAGCCTCTCCCTCCCACATCTCGGCAACCCGAGACCACAGCCGGGCTGATAACCCCCCCCAACCGCCACCATCACGCTTCCAGCAGCCTCTCGCTCGGACCGAGTCCTTATTTGCAAGCCCGAAGTACTTGGCGAGTACAAAGGAGAACCTCATCGGCTGGAGGCATTCCTGAGTCGGGTCAGGGACATGGTGCGGTCGAATCCAGCGTCAGGATGGGCTGCGGCAGTATTGATGGCCCTACCTATCTGTCTCAAAGGAGACGCAGCGGTTTGGCACGAAGGTCTCTCAGACGCGGAGGCTAGTGGTTTAACCTCATTCGAAGCTTGGGCAACTGCTATGCGCGAAGCATTCCCGGTCAACACTACCAAACAACGAAGGGATGCTCGCGCACGAGTTTGGAAACCGGCCGAAGAAACAGCAGCCGGCTACTACTTCCACAAGCTTCGGGCTCTTCGCCAAGCATACGGAA
Source organism: Tilletia walkeri (assembly GCA_009428295.1). NCBI lineage: Eukaryota > Fungi > Basidiomycota > Exobasidiomycetes > Tilletiales > Tilletiaceae > Tilletia > Tilletia walkeri. The sequence continues at coordinate 8,494 of RDSH01000308.1, forward strand.
ATGATCAGTCCGATTCGTCCCTGGTTACGGATATCAAAGATGGCCTTCCTGTCACGATGGTCACCATGCTTCGTCTTCCTCGCAACAATCCTACGCTTCAGGAACTGCGACAAGAACTCGGTGAATGTGAACCCGACTGGAGAGAGACGACTGGCATCCACATTACCACGTCCGAACCTCCCTCCACGACGACTGCTCCAGCACCCGCCACCACGGTGTCTCCTGCTGCTAGACGACTGGCAGGACCGTCCATGGTGCGTTCGGCTTCGGCCCCGGCAATTCCGGTGGATCCCGCTCCACCTCCACGATCTACATTTGGTCCTGGTGCCTCTGCTTCCCGTTACGATCCATCAAAGATCACCCCTGCCAAGAATGGGGAGAAGCGTAAATACACTCGCGCTAGCGGCGAGGTTATTGAGCTTCGGAACCCTTGCTCACGATGCAACGGCGACCACTTCAACTTTGAACACGACCATCTCGTCGGTCCTCAAGTCCGGACTCTTGACACGGATGATGTCCTCGAAGAACCCGCCGTCGTCAACACAGTGTCCTGGCAGGATGATGCTGAGCATGGTATCGACCCGCAGCATTTCATCTCGTCCGCAATGACGGAAAACTAGAAGCACCACCGACCTTGCCACTCTCTCCTCCACCTCAAGATGGTATTCAGGAGCCTCTGGCATACACAGCGGATCAGGAGATGGAAAAGGTGGAAGGGACGCAGGAACCCTCAGTCATTCCCTCCCCTCCCGTGAGTTTCCGGTAGCTGGGCACTTGTGCTTCTATTCTCGATTCTGTTCTTGTTTGTTCCGTTTCTCATGCACCGCTCCCCTTCCTTGTTGTTCTCAGACCCACGGGGAAGGCCCAGCGCCCACTGTGTACAAATCCACCGTGCACTCTCATGACGATCTCAATTATGATCTGAATTCATCGACTGAGCGACCGCATCTTTACATTGCGGACAAGACTATCTTCACGACTGAACGACGGTTGCATCCCAATGAGACAAATCCTCCACTGTCTCAACCGACTCGAGCGTTCGGCAATATCGTGCAGTTACCAAAGAATCCGGCTTCTGGATCTGGCCGAGGATACCAAGATCACGTCCCTCTCACCGTCCAAGTCCGTCTGAACGACACCGATGGGCGCGCGATGTCCTCCCTTTTGGACACAGGCGCTTCTCTGTCGGTCATCGACTCGGACTTACTACGTCGTCTCGGAGGCGTCCCTACTGGTCACCCAATGAAGGTCCATGGGATCGGGAATCAACACACCCTTGGCTGGGTCACCATTCCAGTCTTTCTTCATGCGGAAGATCCTCACGGGAAACATGTTCACCTGTCCTTTTCTCAAGACTTCCACGTCTTACCGTCCTTCGCACCTGGGCTTTGTCTGGGACGGGACTTTATCGATGCCCAGGATCTCACCGTCTCTCCGATCCGTGGACGTGGGCGAATCGGTCGCTACACTTTCCGAGTTAACGAGAGGCTATCCGGGCCGTATGGGAAAGAGCCCGAGCTCATCAGCACTGCCTCCATCGAGCTTCCAGCGGGGCAGCAGACCTGGGTTCCGGTGGGCACGAGTTGTTTGGCGCCGGACGTCGACTATGCTGTCGTTCCCCGTCTCGCGGTCACCCCGGACGAGACGGTTCAGCTCTGTGGTCCAGCTGGGCTGCTTCGTCATTCCCCGGTTGGCCACGTCCTAATCGGCAACTATGGCTCTCAGACGTTCCAGCTTCAGAGGGGTACAATCGTCGCCGATGCATACGCGGCACGCGTGGAGGACGTACTCGAAGATGTCGGCGAGACCTTTACTCTAGACTCGGCTCAGTTCACCGCATCGACAGCAGGGTCTCCCCCTCCGCCAGAGCCAGAGGACGACGTCGATCTGGCGTTGCCATTAGATGCCTTCGAGCTCGCGGACGCCGACGGGACTGGTTTAGCTGCAGATGCCGCCACCACGCTTGTCGACGACCACTTTCGGGTCGGTATGAACTCGGACGGCGTCCCAGACAGTCAAGTTGTGGACATGCTCCGTCGAAACACAGCAGCTTTCGCCGTAGACGGCCGCCCCGGGCAGATTGTCGGGCACGACATGGACATCAAACTCCTTCCTGACACCGTGCTGCGCTCCGACGCCCCTCGACGCGCCAGCCCGGAGAAACGAGCTGCGATGGACGCGACCATTGACCAACTCCTCTCCTGGGATGTCATTGAGCCGTCCGAGAGCCCCGTTTCTTTTCCCGTCGTCATGGTCCGCCAGAATGGCAAATGGCGCTTTTGTGTCGATTACCGAGCCCTCAACTCCAGCACTGTCCCCGATCGATACCCGTTACCCACCATTGACTCCATCTTCCAAACGTTGTCCGGGAAGAAGGTCTTCAGCTCGCTTGACGCAATCCGGGGATACCACCAACTCGGCGTCAAGGAGGACGATCGCTGGAAGACGGCGTTTGTATGCCACCGCGGTTTATTCCAGTACAAACGGGTTCCGTTTGGCCTGCGTAACGCACCCTCGGTATTTCAGCGGCTTATGGATCGTGTATTGGGACCTCTGCGCTGGAGCAAGGCCGTAGTCTACATCGATGACGCTGTCGTCGCGACCGACACCATTGAGAAACACATCGAGGCCCTCGAGACCCTTCTGCGGTCCGCCATCGACGTCGGTCTAAAATTTAGCCCCGCCAAATGCACCTTTGCCGTGCCATCTCTGGTCTTGCTAGGTCGCAAGGTATCGGGCGCGGGTGTGGCGGTTTGGACCGATCGCGCCAAGGCGGTGCAAGACCTACGGCGACCAACAACCCTACAAGAGCTTTATCACATACTGGGCTTGTTCGGTTATTACCGGTCTTTCATTCACAAATTCGCTGAACTGGCCTCGCCTCTAACAAAGCTCCTGAAGGGGTGGCGCTACGAATCTGCGGACGGCCAGACTCGGTTGGTCAACACAGAAGGGAAAGCGATAACCGCCAGCAAAGTTCCTATTGCTTGGGAAAGCGATCAACAGCGGGCTTTCGACGCATTGCGCCACGCGGTCACGCATCCTCCCGTCCTAGCCCATACCGACCCCTCTCGGCCGTATGTCCTGTACACGGACGCCAGCAAGAACGCACTAGCCGCCATCCTTCATCAGGTCCATGAAACGCCGGCTCCGTCCGCCCTCTCTGCCCAGTTGAATCACCTTAGTCTCCCCACGCTGCCCTTCGACGTGGCCCGCCAACGTTGGTACGCCTGGCTGCAAGAAGACCGCTACTTCCAGGCCATCCTGTCTCGCCTTCAGGACTCGCCGTCCGACCAGGAATGGGTGCTACGCGACGGTGTTCTCATTCGTCGGGCAGATGATCGAGTGGCATTACCCCTGGCCGCCATACCCACGATTCTGCGCGCTCAACACGATGACAGAGGCCACTTCGGGTTTCTGAAGACGTTCTTGGCCGTGAAGCGACACTTTTGGCGGCCGGGACTTTCCACCGCGGTTCGAGCTTGGGTGAAACATTGTGCCACATGTCAGGCCACGAAGGTCGCGCCAAAGACCGGGTCTCTCGACATCTCGAACGATGCCTCTCTGCCGTTCGAGGCGGTCGCGTTCGACCTCGTCTACGGCTTTCCGCGGTCGCAGGCCGGCAACGACTCCGCTTTGTTTATCCAGTGCCAGTTCTCTCGCATGGTGCTTCTTCACCCCTGCTCGAAGGACATCACGGCTGAGGGAGTCGCGGCTATCTTTAGTGATCGCGTCCTTCGCTACGGCTGGCGTCCCCGCCGCATCGTCACCGATTCGGAGGCTCGCGTCAGTGGCGCGGTCATGACTGCTGTGGTCAATTCCCTCGGCGCTGTGGCTGCCCCCTCCAGTCCATATCACCAGCAGGCCAACAGCGTAGAACGGACGGTGCAAACAGTCCAACGCATACTGGCGTCGATGGCTCTAGATGCACGCGCTCACTGGGATCGCCGTATCCTCCCTGCTGTCGAATTGGCCATCAACAGCACCCCGGCTCTCTCCACGGGATACCGCCCCTTCGATCTCGTTTTCCTCAGCCACCCGGATGTCGTCCATGCAGTCTTCGATGCGGGCGAACACCTCGGCGTGGGCTCGTTCGACGAGCGGTTGGCCGCTGCGCAGGATCGGCTGGTCTTGGCTCGCCAGAACCTCGAGGCTGCCCGCGGGGGGCAGAAGGTTCGGTACGACCGTCGCCGTGCCACGATTCCTCCCCTGACGCCGGGTATGCAGGCTTGGATCCGGTTGAAGGATCGTCCTGTCACTGGCGAGGGTCGCGATAAGTTGTCGCCGAAGAAGTTGGGTCCGTTCGAGGTCGAGGAGGTGTTAAGCCCGCATCGTGTTCGTCTGCGGCTCCCCGCTCATCTCCAGATCGATCCGGTTCTGAGTGTGGAACAGCTGGATTTCGCGCCCGTTGAGCCGGATCCCTTCGCCACTGAACGCAGCGCCCTCTCTTCCACCGCCCCGTTGTCGTCTGCCCTTGGCGATCGCGGCCTTCCCTTGATTGACGAGGCCTCACCGTCCTCATCCATGGACACACCTCCGCACCCTTCCCTCCCTCGTGTACGCCACGCGCCCGGTCACCTTCGTGACTTCGACTTCGGTGCTCTGTCTGCGCCCGGGGTAGGATCCTTGGAGCTCTCCGACGCACTCCATGGGCCTGTGGGTCGCCCGCGACGGATCACTGTGGAGGGACGCGAACTGGTGTTGGTGGAGAGGCCAGTTGCATTCCTGTCCCGTCTCACCTCTCCGGCTGAATCGCGGTTGGTCGCGCCAGAGTTGGAGTTGATTTGTTTCGCTTGGGCATTCCACAAGCTCGCCCATCTACTGGAAGGCGCCATGGTCACCGTTGTGACTGATCACGCTCCTATGGAGCGGATGCTTCGCTCGACGACGGCCATTCCTTATGGGCCCACCATCTCTCGTTGTCGCGCCCTCATCATGCCCCACTTGCCGAACTTGCGGTTCGTTTATCGCGCCGGCTCCAGTCACACCAACGCCGACGCCTTGTCTCGCCTTCCCCCCGCCGCCACCTGAGGCTCTGACCCGGGACGGTCAGCTTTTCGCGGTGGGGATGTGCTGAACATACCGTTCCACGACCGTTCCCTCACCATTCCAGTACCATTCTCTCTTCTCTTGACTCCTTCCCTCGCCGCTGCACAATCGTTGCGCAACGCCCTCGCTTTTCTCTTCTTCATTTTTCCTTCCATTTTTCCTTCCGCGCTATTTTTCCGCTCCTGCAGCACCTCACTCCGCTCACTCCTGCAGCAGCCTCGGCTATAAAAAGCCACACCTCATTTGTACTTATCGAAGAAATCCATTCAGCCTTCACACATTACACTTTCCACACACACACTACTTCTTGTCAACACACTTGTTCCAGATCACATCTTTACACCAGAGCACAGGTACATATTAGCGCCCGTTACCTTATCATTACAGGAAGGGAGTCCAGAGCCTTGTCGTCGATGCGAAACTGAGGGTATCCTTTGCAATGGGCTTGTAGATAGAGCAGAAGGCCGCGCACCTTATCTCTGCGTACCTTGAAAACGTTCCGAAGATCCTTTGTTCGAGGCTTGCGTGGGCCGATGACAATGCAACTGAGAAGAGCGGCGTTTCCGTCCACGGCCCATGGCAGTTTCGTTGCTGTCGATACTGTGTTGAGCGGAAAGGAACAGGCGTGTCCTTTCATAACTCGTGGTCGTTCCTCTTCAGCGCCGGGAGCGGTAAGGTCATACAAACGGACGATGTATGCCGAGGCCAGGTATTTCGCGCACAGTCGTTCCTCTAACCAAGTTATGTCCTGGAGATCTTCTGGCAGGTACCCCCGGATATTGTCGTTCGCCAGAGCAAGCGCGGGCAACTTCTGGGGAGTTGCCGTGAGGGCGTTGTGGCATTCCGAACAGATGTCCAAGTCCGCCGCTGCCTCTTTCACATGGACTCCCTCGGTGTGGAGGGCTAGGCCGTCGAGTGTCGGATCCCCGTACTGAAAGTGGTGCATTGGTCGCGCTAACAGATGCGGATCGGTTACGGCAAGGATGTCTAGGTCGAGGTTGCACGCCGGAATTCGCCGACAAGTGATATCCTTCACGGTGAAAAGGAGATCGTGGTTGAAGGAACGACGACCGCAAACAGCGCATGTTTCGGCAATGGCTAGAGAGGTAGAATCCGCGAAACTTTGCATGCATTGGTCGGTGATTGCGGTGGGAATGCGCTGTGGCCAAGGGGAAGAAACTAAAGAAATCCAACTATTAAAAGACGGTTACGAGCATGTGTATATTCCATAATATAACGTACCATCTGTCTCCTCTTCTATAACGGCGATAAGGAAGGGATCATGGGTAAGGATCGGGACGGGTTCATTTGATCCTCATGCGATTGACTCACCCGCGTGCTCATCCCCGACCGCTAGGGTTAATGCTGCTACAGTTCCAAGTTGGGCGTGACGTCTACGTTGATTCGATTGTAAATACGGGGGAAAGAAGGCCCCGTATCGTTCCGAAAGCTGACGGTGAACTGAAGGAATGAATCGCGCAAGCTCGTCGATGTTGCTGAAAGGGAGGCGCGCGGCCCGTTCCAAGGTTGCCACCTCGTCCTGCAACATTGTGTCCAACAGCACGGTTATCAAATCGGGGCGCGCTAAGCGGCTCGCGCCTTTCCTTGGACATGCTGCAACGAGGAAGTGACGCAGTCGGTGACGCAGCGACTGCGTGGTTGAGGAGGAGAATATATCTGTTGGAATCATAGAGGAAGGGATAAGCAGACGGGATATGGAGGAGATGGAAAAGTGAGGTGATGAGCAATAGGAAGAAGGGGGACACTCACCTTTCGCCAATCCTTATGTACATGTCCATCCTCCCCTCGACGACATCGACCTACCAATGCCCCAAGACGAGGGTTGCATGGAAGACACTGGAGACAGAGTACGCTATGGACTCCACGTTTGGAAGCATTGCGAAGACGTGGGGTACCATATGCAGGAAAGGCGTAGCGAAAGGTGACGAACAGGGACGTATCCGCAACAAATCGACCCCGAGAGCGATTGACGCTGAGTGCACGACCTCGAGTGGTGAGTTGGGGGGCAATGTGGCGTACCGGGCGGGGTGAATCCAGCATGGCACGGCGGCTGATAGAACCTGCATGATTCGTAGACGGGCGAGTACGAGTGAGGATGCCGTTAGTCGTCATCGAGGTGGTGAAAGAAACATCAGGTCCAGGCGTTGCGAAGCTGTCGTTGTCCTCCGAGTGTGCAAATGGATGGTTTGCGTTGAGCTTCTGTAGTTGGTGGCTGGCGCATCGACGAATTTACACTTTCCCAAGGAAAAACAAATCTGATAAACCCAAAAATTTCGTTTGGAGAACAGCGGGGCATCCGGCATCATGACATATTCGCATTATCAAGCTACAAGCATCAAGCACGGGGAGTGGCGGTGAGGGGACGTGGGGCATGTGCCCATAGAAGACTTGCGGGGCACGCGGGCACGGGGTTTCTTTTTCTTTTTATTTTCTTTTTTTTTTCTTTTTTGTTTTCCCCCACCGTGGGGAAGCGGGAAGGGGTCCAGCGGGGATTAAAGACGTTGGCGCCGCAAACGTTGCGCAACAATCCTTGGTCGCCGCATGCACATAGTGAACTCGAGTCTCGACTGGACCCTTCTCGAACTTTGGCCCCTCTCCCTGAGTAACGTACCCCCTAGAAATGTTGCACGATCACTTCTGTGTCTGTGCTCGGGATACGTACCCCTTACGCCCGACACTTCACACAGCTCTTTCGTCTCGTTCAAGGGAGACCAGCACGGCACCCACCGTTCGCACGCTGAAGGAACGCCGCGAAGGCAGGTAGGCACCTGATGGCGACGACATCCGAAGCCATCGCCTGGACGTTACCACCTTCGAGGGGCATGCCAGATGATGTCGCGGCCTGCGAAGACACTGTTCACGGAGCGTACTTGAACTCAGGGCGCATGAGCGAGAGCCTCGCCCAGTTGCACAGCACATCCTTCCTTTTCAAACAGGTTGCGACCAGACACGACCACGTTGCGTCATGTTGTGCAGAAACAGTCGCCCGCGTGTTGATGGCAACGCAGGAGGACGTCAAGCTTCATCTTACATCCGTGCAAAATACGTTTCAGGACGAGGTAGACGACTTCAAAGCTCGACTCGGTAACGAAATCGCCATGGCTCATGCCGCCATGAAATCGAGAATGGAAAAGGAACTTGAATTTGCGAATGCCGCGATCGTACGGAGGATGGAGTCCATGGTTTCCGCAGTGGAAGAGACACTTCTCGAAGTTAGGACCGGCACCCATGATGGTCTTGTCGAAGCTATCGATGTCCTTAATGCCTGCGGATCGCATTTACAACGTGACATCAATAGCACCGAACACAACTACATGAGGACCCTCGCCCACGTCGTGGTGGGAGATACATGGTCTGCCGCGTGAGTTCCGATGATCTACACGATTCGTAGGGGCCGATTACTGATACAATCCCCTTACCAGCCAGCAACCGCCACGAGATTCCAATCAACCACCGCCGCTTTACGTCCAGGCTGGTGAAAACATGAGGGGACTATCTACTACAATGGCGTCTCCTCCTCCGACGAGAACAGACGCTCTACCTCTCAGTCCTGAGCATAGCCGAGCGGTACAGAATCGGCAACCCGTGTAATTCGAACAAGAGATTTTGGTGCAATGGAAAACGGGATGCCTTGGAATCTGAATGGAACAAACAAGTCTTAAGGAGTGAGTGAACACGGTGAAGATTGCGTGGCGACAGTACGATGCAAGCCTGAAGTGAAGAAGGAACGAATAGAAGACGAGGAATAAAGGAACTAAGTAGACGATATGGTAGTAAGATCATGGGCAACTCCATTGCGTACGTAAATAAAGAAGAATGAGGTTCAGGTAAGGGACAGGCGGGCGCGCTTCGACGGCGGAGAAGTGGGAGCGGCTTCAGCTGCCAGGGAAGTAAGTGTGGAAGAGGATCCAGAAGCCAAAGCCGGTTCAGTCCCCACTTCTTCTGGCGCGGACATTGCTGGTTCGATCTGTGATGTGTTCAGAAGCTCGGAGGTGGGGGATGTCGGTATGTAATCAGGGTCTTCCTCGTCATCGTCACCTTCATTATCGTCAACATCCTCGTCCCAGTCCATTTCCGGTTCGGAGGACGTCCCTTGCTCGGTATCAGTCAGCTCGGTGAGCGTCGAGTCATCAGAATATTGGGATACGTCTGGTGTAGGGCTGTCAGCAGCGTCTTCTTCCTCCGAATCGCTGTAGTCGGACCCGGTGGTAACGCTCGCTTCCGAATCCTCCTCATCCCAGCCCATGTCGGAAGCCTCTGGCAAAGGGTACGGTTGAGTGTTCATTGTGAGAGCGGGGGGTTGTTCCTGCCGACGCCGGCCGTAAGGCTTGATGTAGGCCAGAAAGGGTTGGTTGTGAGGCCTAACATGGTTGTGCATGTTTCCGAGGTTCTGATAGAACGACCTCTCCGGAACACCCAGGGCACGGATGCGCGGGGCGGATGGACCAGGACACATAACGTTCGCAATGAAGAGATTGGGAAAGTGATTGTCGACGCACGCCGGCCACAACTCGACGGGGACGGAAGACTTGATGCGCAACTTGAACAGGCATAACGCGTTAATGGAGCGAAGAAAGTGGGTGTCCACCTCCGGAATCTGGATACTGAGCTTCTCCAACGAGTGCATGTGCAAAAGAGGGAGATCAACGTCCGACATCGACGTTGTGTGCGAGTCCGGCGCATATACCGCAACGTCACCGAATTCGAGCTTTGGCATGTGGCGGAGTAAGTGGTATGTCCAGATCATGGTAGGCAGGAGGGCGTTGAAAACGTGGCAGGCCATAACGAACTCCTGAACGCAACGAAGGTGCTTGAAGAAGTTAGCCTGCTGTTGCTTGCTAGTTGCGAAAGTCTTGATGTTGCAACCTGGGGCGCGGAGGATGAATCTTTCCAAGGGAACTCGTGCTTTGTAACAACCAAACATTCTGTCGAGGCGAATCGTCGGACTTATGTTCCGATTGGATACGACGGTCGAATTGACATCAATGCGAACGATTCGGAGACGCTTGTTGCGGTTGACAATGTCACTGACGATATCGAGCAAGTCTTGCTGGGGACTGACGCGGAGGTTCAGCTCTTCGATGCCGAAACTGGAGGTGGCGATGCGGGTGAGGATCATTGAAGTTTGTACCCAGCGAGGGGCGTGCAGTGTTTTCCATAGACGAAGGCTGGACCTGGAAATGGGCTCAAGAGCCCGGATATCCAAGGAAACGCTTCGAAGTGTCGTGGTTCGATAAATGGTGAGAGTATTGACGATGTCGCCGAAGACCGGAATTCGTACAGCATCCGAACCTTGATAAAACGACCAATAGTCACGGTGGACGAGGAGTCCATCACGCGTATTGACATGCCAGGGCGCGGTATCGTCGTGAACGCCATGATGTCGGGGGTAGGAGAAGGTATGGAAGTGCACTCCGATGACCATGTCGATCGCCAACTTGAATTTCCACGAAAGGTGTTGGAAAGGGATGGTGATGCGTATAAAGTCCTTCAACGATTGTTTGTCCCGCGGACGCGATTCGAAGAAATTGCGTGCGATGAGGAGAACTACCTCGCCGGGAAGACCTGCGTGGTGGAAAGGTGTTAGAGAGCGCGTATCATCTACGGTGTCGGTCCGAACTCACGATCGAATAGGGAAGGACTTGAAATAAATCGAGGCATGTGGCAGACGCGACGAGTGAACGAAGGCAGGGGTTCCAAGGCTAAGAGTGTTTGGGGAGGAGGTAAGAGGGGGGGGGGGGGGGGAGGGGTGTAAGGAGTTGGGGCAAAAAGATGATCAATATCGCCATTTCGCAGATGCCCTATATACAAGTGTTGGACTCACAATGCCTATACACATTTGTCAGGATGGCGGAGGCGGACGTAGGGGCGAAGTAGAAGGTGTTTGGGGAAAGACGGGGCCACGGATACGAAGGGGAAGACTGGTACGATCGCTCTGCGCCATTGGCGGAAAGGAGGTACGATTGCTTCACCCTGTTGAGGAGGAGGTGCGCACATTGTTGAATGCGGAGGCGGTCGCTGCTGGCTGACGACGAGATAGCGGGAAGGTCCAAAAGCGTGGGCGGGGAGACGGAGGATGTGGTCGTCGTGCAATGTTACCCAAGGTTGGGCCAGCAGAGGGTTTTGAAAGGAATAGAAAACGTGGAGAAGATCGGGCATTTACCACGACAAAAAAGTTGCGGGGTACCCGTACGCCGTGCTCTATTTTCAACCTATAGACTCCAGTGATCCCGAAGTATGTACATATGAAGTCGAAGCTTGAGGCTTGAGGCTTACAGCCTACGGAAGCCTAAGCCTAAAGCTTGAAACCCAACAAATTAAGAAAGGGTCGGGGCAAGTTCGATGCTTGCTTCTGGGCGTCCGTTTTTGTCATTATGCGTTGCGCCCTGCGTATACTGAAAAGATGGACCAGAATCCCCACACAGGAATAGACATGATTTCCTACTCCCTTTCCTGTTCTCCATCGCCGCTCACAGTATCCCGCCCACATCCACGCAACGGGAGATTGCTCTGCGCATGCGAAGTGGCGAACACACGTGCGGGGTGACTTCGTCGTTCTGAGCGAAGGCAGGGAGACCGCATCGAAAGGGCAGTGCCAGCGGCAGCTTTTGTCCCTTGAGGAATGAGCAGTTGTGGGGTTCGTGATGCACGCCTGGGTGCAATGGC